>CAKAOH010024464.1:0-54756 GCA_916701665.1 Sebastiscus tertius | reverse complement strand
TTACTAATAATTAGTAAACATTAATTATCATTTCATTGCTTTTTAACAGTAAAACAATCATTAACTAAGTTTAATTAACTACCAATTTACCATTTATAGATGATGGTTATTATAAAGTGTTACCTGAAAAAATACTCAGTACTTTTGAAGTATTTAATTTACACAGGAGTATACAAAAAAATAAGCTTTATATATAGACTATTTATTTATTGAATTACCCAAAAATGATCTATATCGTGATATAGATCGTTATTGAGATATTAAATTATCTATATTGGGATAGAAGATTTTGGCCATATCGCCCAGTCCAAAAATTACAGATTCACTTGACCCCAGAGACTCAGAGAGAAAATAAAATAGTGGCTTAACTGTTATCAGCTACAGAGGGTCTTGTGATCAGTTCAGTTGTTAGAGTGATTTCAGCTGGATTTCAGTGGAGAAAAGTTGCTTCTTGTCCAGTTGTCCAGAGCAGACATACTTCTATTGGCTGTGATCTCACAAGCACACATTCCAAATTCCATGGAATGTGGAATGTGTGCTTGTGAGATCACAGCCAACTTACAATTATCATTCTAGAATGTTGATGATGTCAGAAATTAATTGGAACTACAGATAACTCTTTAAAAAAAAAATGTTTTTAGAGACCATTTTGTGTGACATCACGACTACGTCACGGTGTTAGCTGGAGGAAAAACAGGAAAGACTGAGGCAAGGCCATTTGAAAGAGGCTTGTACACGGTTTTGAGCGCTAGGGTATGACACATGCGCAGTGGAACTGGAGCTGTGGTCGTGCTTTGCTATTGGCTCAATTTTAGCGAGTGTAGATAAGATTTTACTGCGCTTGTGTCATACCCCACTTCCCAAAACCTGTGTACCAGTCTCTTGCAATAGGCCTTGACTTGAGGCCAACACAAGCAGAGGGCAAAGGTTACACATTGAAAATGTTTTCTTGCTGTGTTGTTTGGGTGCCAAAATCCAGATATCAAATACATCTGAGAATGCAAACTGTGATTTAAAACAAAGCTCAACTTTGGGAGCTGCACGCTGTGATCTGCGCTGAACCATTGGCAAGCACAGCTCAAACTGCGCTGTGTCGCAACTCACGAGTATAGACAGCTCTCATTTGATGTAGCTCTATTGTTGTCTGGGTGGAAACAGTAGGGCTTATTCACGCTGTACAGCGTCAGAAACAGGTTGAGATAACGAATGGGAAACTGTTACTCCCGGGAAAATCGGGAGGGTTGTCAAGTATACTTGCTAGTCAACGTTAACTAACATGTTCATAAATCTTTTCTGCCTCCATAAAGATAAATGATGCTATGACACATATATACGATCATTGTTACTATAGACAATAAATAATGATTGGCCTGAATACAATTTTTTTTTTTTTCAAATTGGTCAAGTGTTTGTACATATAGTATGTCACATATAACATAACTTTTATCACATAAACATAGGGCCTTTCCCATTTCTCAGTTTAAACGGCTCGATTCCTCTCCTCAACTCCTCTCCTCGACTCCTCTCCTCGCGTCTTAGTCCCGCCCACTGGAGATACGAGCGGAGGAGGCGAGGAAGAGAGGCGAGGAAGAGACACGAGGAGAGAGGAAATAATATGTTTTAAGAAAACTGAGACATCCTTTCCTCTGATGCGTCACATGAAGCGACGTCCGTTCTTGATGACAGCAGCAGCTGATCACAGCTGGATCAGCTGTCAGTCAGCTTTAACAGTTGTTTGTGTCTGAACTGATCTAAAATACTAATAAAGACACAGTTATTATCAGTGGCAGAGCAGCCGTGCTTTCTCTCAGTATCCTGTTATCTGTTTAACAAACACCTGCACATGAATAACAGCTGCAGTCTGTATTTATACTGTGGACTGAGTCCTGTTTACAGGACCATGAACCATTTCAGCATAACGCACTATGGGGCACAATGCCTTTATATTAGTTATTCATTATTAGCGTCTGTATATATTGATATTCTGACACTGGAAATGATTTATTAGGCTAAATGTTCAGGGAAAATTGAAATGATGTAACTCCTATCAAACACGACAATTAGGAATTATCAGCCTCACATGTGACTGAATGGAATTGTGTAAAAAAAAAAATATGTAAAAGGTGTAAAAGACAGACCCTCCTTCTCTCTCTGACTTTCTTTTTTTCTGAGATCGATTTCCGGGTCACAAGCCCGAGAAGCGAGGAGACGAGGAGGCAAAACATCAGGAATTGAGATGCCAGCTATAGTATCTTCACTGTGTTTACAGTTGTTTTTTGCACTGCCAGTCTGTTGCCACTAGATGTCACTAAACACCTTTGAGTTAACAAGACTATGTTGAGGGTAGAACTTGTGATTTCCCATGACCATGTAAATGTTGGATATTCAGTTAAAACTGACTCCTATATTTAGTTGGTGCACTATAATGTAAACTGTTATCTGTCAGTAGATCAAAACAAACCATAGACCAGACACAGTGGATACTAAAGCGATCAGGTTCCTTCTTCAGAATGCTTCAGTTTTTCTAACATTGTGAATTCAAAGAAAATTTAATTGGTACAGAAAAATCTCTCAATATAATTGCTTCCAGTTAGGTTGAATTTCCCTCAGCAGCATACAGTATAACAGCAGAGAGAAGGAGGCATTATAGTCTGAGATTGCATTGTTTTATCAAAGCAGAAAGGAAAGGAAGAGAAAAAGATTTCATTTTGACAGTCTGTGAGAGAGCTGTCAGTGTTTAAGAGTCTAATATATGTTTGAATTAAATAATTTGCATGTAATTGTTTGATGTTTTGTGTAAGTTAGGGGTCAAGGTTATTCATGCAGTGGAGACAGTCCCTGAGCATTCACACATTTATATGGAACAAGAGAAATGGAGTGATCAAATAAACAGTCTGTATCATTATATCATGAGCATAAAGTTATTGCTCCTATAAGAGTCAGACCAAAACCAGCTTCCAGCTAATCTACTTTAAGGCATTTGCTCCTCCAGCAACCTCATCTCCACAAAACAAACACCTCCTCTCTTCGCCCTGTTTGTGTTAGATGCTGAGTAGCTTTGGCAGGGCGCTTTGCTCCGCTGAGAGTTGAAAGAACCAGCGCTGCAAAAAAAAAAAAAGTATATTCTTTTCCCTGATCGAACAGAGATGTGTTTTCAGTTCTTTCTTTTTTTGGTAGGAAACTAGATAATTAGCACGTTGCCTCTGTCGGGCTTACAGGCAGATGAAATTTCAAAATGTATATCATTGCATCAATCCATAAAGAGTGAAAGCAGATGTTTTTTTGTCTTATGATTTGTCCATTAATACAAAGTGAACTAAAAAGGGAATGGTAATAGAAAGAGCCTGCAATGTGAGCATCTGGTGGTTACGCTCAAAACCTCAGACATGTTGTAATTTCTTTACAAATAACAATCAGGAAGTTTTTGAGTCAATAAAGAGAAAAATATAAATTAATTTTATACTCCAAATAGTTTTTTATTGACTTGATTGATAGAGGGATGCGATGCAACCATTAGACACAGGACTAAAAAGCTTTACAAATGGTGTCTTCAAATGGGGCCGTGTTTACAGTGTTCATGAGAAGAATCCATATGAATGCCCCCCTCTTATCTTATTCACGCCCTCTTAAGTGGAACGTTTCTGAAAGCTCAGAGTTCACGAGCTGTGACGTGTTTGTTGATGCTGTCAGAAATGGCGGAGGCCATGGAAGTTCATTTTTCGGTACATAATAAGTTAATATATTGTAATTTTAGTAATATATTGTTTTTCTTTGTAATTGTATGATATGTCTGAGGATGTCTGTTGATATTCCCAACTGACTAATTTCTTTCCTCTGTCATTATGCCTTTACATTTACTACATTATGTTACCCACATGCTATAGCTTGCTAAATTGTTAGCCTTTGTGGCTTCCAGACGCCGACAGTAACGTTAATATTGCCATAGCTTAGCAATTTCCTATGTTGGAAACACAAGCTCACAAGTTTCATTTGAAGGCACTAATATACACAAAACACCTTATTTGGAATTTGTGATTTTAGTGAAATTCTCACATTGATGAACCAACCTAACTCCATTTGTCATGTATTTTTAGCAAGCTAACAGACACAAGCAAATCTGACCCTGGCTCTTCCAAACATAAGTCAGTCAGATAAAAAAAAATATTTGTCCCTCTGACAAATATGATCAGAGGGACACAAACTGCGATCAAACGGTCAAACTAGGCAGCGCTGATCAAATATTAATCAATATTATGTTACTGTAATGCCTATTTCTCGTCTCAAATGTTTTCAGAAACATCTTGTAGTGTGCTGTTTGGCTGTAAAATGAGAAAGTTTGTGACCTGACAGCCATATTGAGATCTGTTGAGGAAATACCAAGCACCGCCTACCAGCTAGACCACAGCCAATAGGAACGCTCTCTCTCTGAAATGACCTGAAAGTCTCCAGTCATGGGCTAGATTTTTTAAAACCCTGAAAACAGAGCCATGAGGAGGTGCAGAAGTCTAGTTTTCTCTCCGGACACTTGAATTATAAAATGCTGAAAGGTTATTATGGAATTTTTTGCCCAATGATGCCAAAAGATTTCTGCCGACTGCAGGTTTAAAAGTACAAAAACACTCCATCTCCCTCCCACTGCAGTGTAGTGCAATGTGGGCGGGATTGACAAGAAAAAGCAGCAACGCCTCCTTTTACCATCCGCTCTCCTCATTGGCTGGAGAGAGGAGGTCATAATTTGGGGCTCTCCCCATTATTGAAACTTCCATATTATTTTAGAAATTGTCAATAACCATAATGAAAAACATTTTTCCCACAGACTCAAATATGATCCACATAAGACTTTAATGCTAAAAAAACAACATAAAAATGCAAATGACCCACTCCAGCCTCCCTGCAGATGCTGACACATCTGGCAAAGCTACCCTATAAACTCTAATGTTAGGAGGGGGAATTTGAAAAGTCCTTAGCATCCAAGTTGCATTCATGGTTTGTTTTGATCTCAGTTTCCTATTTCTGTCGTCCATTGAAGAGAAATCTCTGGGCCATCCCACAAACCAACCCCCCACCCCCCTGATGCGCGCGCCCGTGCCGTGGAGCTCCCCCCTTGCTGCGCGCATCGTGATCTAGTGGATGCAGAGTCTTTGCAGAGAGAAACGCAGGGTCACCTTCTGTCACTGCAAGGGGAAATACTGAACAAATTGCAGCATAGGCTATTGAGTGGTAGTGCGCTTCAGCAGCAGCAGCAGCAGCAGCAGCATCTCTGGTAAGTCAGTGCGTGTGTGTTGATGCCACATTGGTGCACTGGGAAGAGGAGCTGAGCATCCTTTCAGGCGACGTAGGGATAAAGGAATCTGGCATCATTTCCACATCGTTTGGATAATGTCTAATTCCCTCTCTGCTGCTGCGATACCGACCAAGAAGTATTACAGATTTCATTCGCAATAGCCATATTTCTCAATTATGCATGCGTCATTTTAAATGGTGTGCATATACGCCAAGGGTGAATCTTGCATCATCTTGGATTACTATACTGCATGCTTTGCTCGCAAAACTGTATTTTGTTTTTTGCACAGTATTGCGAATGTTATTGCCTCCTCTTTGAAACGACAGCATGATGCAGGGTGTTGTTGTTTTTTTACTATGCAGTTTCGAAATTGACAGGATGAGCAAAAGATTTGACCTCAGTGTCCAAAGTGGATTAACAATCCTGTGTGTTTAACTGCTTAAATATTCTCTCTACAGATATGACATATCAAAACAGATATGATGCCATTTGCTAAGTATAGGCCTGCACCATAGTATATAGATGGAGATGATGGTGGTCAAGGCTGGAGGATGAGAGGATTGCCATTTTATGTTTCCTTTCCATGCGTCAAACGGGTAAACAAGAGGCAGGAGCGTGCCTAACGTCGACCAAACATGTCGTGATCATTTATGCATACAGTTGGGGGGTTTTATCGGGAGCAATGCTCTGGATAGGAGTCAGGAATTGCTTTATATGTGAGTGTTTCTCGGTGAAATGGACGCGGATGATGTTAATGAGAGCTCTCCAGCTCTGACGTTATGTAATTGGTTGTCAGAGCGCAGCGAGGAGCCGTCTCTCTGGCGTCATTGTTTCTTCTTCCTCTGACAAACCAACAAGAGGAGGAGCATCCTGTTTTTCTACACGGGATTAAAGGTGCATGTGGTCGAATTTGCCCCTGAGTTGAAACGCATCCAGGCTTTTACAGCTGACCACGTTTAGCAGCAGGAGATGTTATCTTATTGCTGGTGTTTTTGGAGCTGCATGGGGGCGTGACATAGAGAATACGTGGCTCATTAAAGGGGCTGTTGTGTGTGTTTTTCTGTGTGTGTCTGTAGCTTGTAATGGTGACGTAGCAGATGACAGACAGACAGGTTTGCTGGTGCCCTCAGCCTCAGCAGCTTGTTGTGGAGCTGTCCGCGGTGCTGAACTCGCTGTGTTGCCGGAGTGCATGATGTCTGTCAGCAGCCAAGGTGCCCCCAAGAGAGCCTGACAACCAGGCAGGCTGCAGAGAGGAGATGATCAGAGAGAGGGTAATCCAATTGTGTTGTGGAAAGGGGAAAGTCAAAGAGTACCTGCTATTTATTAGAGGACTCCTCACTCTCTCTTCACAGTGGAGGCGAGTTAAAAGCGCATCACCAGGAACTCATTGATATTTCAGCAAAGGCAGAATGTTTTATCTATCTATCTATCTATCTATCTATCTATCTGTCTGTCTGTCTGTGTGTAGCAGTGGTTTCCAACATTTATGGCTCTTAAACCTGCAGTAGGCCGTATATTTTTGGCATCATTGGGCAAAAATGCTATAATAACCTTTCAGCATATTGTAATTCAAGTGCTCTGAGAGAAAACTAGACTTCTACACCTCCTCATGTCTCTGTTTTCAGGCTTTAGAAAATCACAGGTCATTTCAGAGAGAGCGTTCCTATTGGCTGTTCATTCAACGGAGGCAGCTGTCACTCACTCCTGACCTCCGATCAAACGGTCAAACTAGGCAGTGCTGATCAAATATGAATCAATATTCCGTTACTGTAATGCCTATTTCTTGCCTCAAATGTTTTCAGAAACATCTTGTAGTGGACTGTTTAGCTGTAAAATGAGAAAGTTTTCTCCGGCCGGTGGGCGGTGCTTTGTATTTCCTCAACTGATCAATCAATCAAACTGATTACATTTAAACAGTACACTACAAGATGTTTCTGAAAACATTTTAGGTGAGAAATAGGCATTACAGTAACAAAATATTGATTCATATTTGATCAGCACTGCCTAGTTGGACCGTTTGATCGGAGTTCGCGAGTGATTGACAGCTGCTCGAGATGGCAAGGCTCCAGCTCAGCTCTGATTGGTTATTTTCCTCCGGTCTGTGAAATCTTGCAGATGCCATTAGGAGCAGCAGAGGACACAGAGGCACATGATTTTTTTCAGATTACCTGTCTCATGCACTGCTGTCAGGATATAGTGATATAGTGTTTTTATAAAAACAGCTTTTTTTTAACCATATTTGCTCCAATTCTACCCACTGCAACTTTAAAATGAAGCTATATGTGGTTGTGGCCACAAAACACACAAGAATAAGGGCCTTTGTGTGTTTTATATGAATGACTTTTACCGCCCTGTAGGGATAAAAATATTCACTATTTTTACATGGGGAATAAAAGCCATAAAAACAAAAAAAAATGTAAGGAATGTCACAGGAAACACAAACATAATTTTGTGCGAAACTAATCTATTATTTACTTTCTTGTCCCTTTAATAATTGTTTGGCCTTTCAGGTTTATCTTCAGATTTATCCACAGATTGGGCCTATTTAGACCTAAATTGGGGCCTAGTAAGTAAAGCCGGGTATCAAACCTTAATACCTATTTGTGCAGACTAAAATGTGTCTGCAGCACCAAATATTGAAAACTGTCAAGTACCAAAAGCTGGCATTGAAAGTCAGGGTAGATTTATTATGTTGTTTACTTATTCTTTGATCAGATAGTTTCCGAATTACACATTTGTGCCAATTCTATACAATTTTATCTGGCCAAGAGAATTGTACAGCTGCTTGTTTTTATGCAAGATTTAAGAGGTGTGGCCACTTTTGTTAAAGATACAAAAATATGTCTCCAGCTCTCAGAGTGGGGTATTGAAAAAAGTGTTGGTTTCAATACTGAAACTCGGGTATTTCATTGGCAAATATCCAGCCCTACTGGCAAACCTCACTGACCCTGTCACAACTGTATCCCTCTTCTATTTATGTGCATTTGTTTGTGTCAGTGCTTGTATAGTACTACAGCACTTGTCCGTGTCCTTGAGAGGCACCAAGCTGTTAATTAAGTCCCATACTATCCTTCCTCTCACTTTGAAGCTGTTTATTTTCTAAAGCCACAAGTCCTCAAACTTCCTGTAGTGCTCACAGTTTGTCTGGAGTGCACCGTTCATTTTGTGTTTCCATGCTCGACTTGTTTTTGTTTTTGATTATGGCGAAGCCGCATCTCCTTGCTCAGGAGGCTCGTTGTCAGAATTTAATTATGATTTGCACTCACGCAACCGCTGGCTTGATCTGTGGTTATCTTTAATAGAAAACAGTAGTGACATTAATGTTATCTACCACAGGGAACATGGTGTATAGCGAGCTTAACCCAAGAAGTGAAAACGTAATAGTTTTGGGCAGTTTTTTTGCTAAATGGTTTTAGGTAGTTTTTAATCCGACTCCTCTTCAATTTGGTTTCTTTCTGGCCATGTCCATAATAACTGACAAAGGATTAACAGGAGCGTGGGATTTGTGGGAAGCACTGCGGTTCAAGCTATTGTCATTTCGTTGTTTATTCTTCTATTTAATGTGGGAAAAATAGGTGCAGTGCTTCTGACAAGTGAGGGTTGCTTTGTTCCTATCACACTACGTTGGTCTCTTCTCTTATGTTTCATTACAATACATCAAGACAACGCGAGGGCTAATAGAGAAACTGGTGCAGAATACTGATATGTATGTGCAGCTCACACAGAATAGGTTTCAGTTCAATCTGATTCTCACTGTGTGTGTCTCTCTCTCACATGGAAGAATGGTGTGTTTCCTCATGTAGGTGACCTTTTGTTTTGCTGTGTCACATTGTCCGTGTTTTTGACGGTCCTGAGACACCATGTGTGAAGGAGAGAGCTGGCAATGTGTGAAATAGTGGGGTTGTTTTTTTAATATCTTTTATGTGTTTGTTGATGAAAGGGTTAAAGGCTGCTTTTCCTCCGTGAAAAGAGGAGATAGTGGTGTCTGACAAGGTGTGAAAAAAGAGGCAATGTAAGAACAGAGAGTCTGAAGGGCAGCTGGAGCGTCTCATTTCTCTGAGTGCAGCGGAGAACACACACGAGCTATAGCGCTTCTATCCTCGCTGGTTGATTTACGACATTGGAGATGATCAAAAGCATCCACGGCGCCTTTCGCCGCACAAAAACACTCTTGCTTTGTTTTTCTATCTGTGAATCTGTTTCCATGCGTTCATTTTATGCTAATTGGAGAGATGAACAGAAGTAAGACACTATCGATATTCCATATATCTATGAAATACTCTCAACAGGATGGGATGCTATAATGTTTACATTGATCAGGAACGTCTTTTGGTGCATATCGTAGATAATGTTTCTCCAGTTTTCCGCTCAAACAAGTGTGTTTGTTTTTGTAGAACAGTATGAATGAGGTTCATGTTACCAGCTGGTTTTCATGCAGTCAGTGTTTGCCTCATCTGAACCATCATCGTGTAGCCGTGGCTCAACCTGAGGCAGAACACTGAGTCAGTGTGTGTCATGATCTTTTGGGTAATTCAAAATGGAGTCCCAGCGTGCCAGTCGAGGGTATGAATCGTGCTGGAGTTTGGATCAATACTGGTGTGAATGGTTAAACATCAGCGTCAATGGGGGGTTTTGTTTATGCATTGTTTGGTGGTGATTGAGTGATTGAATGCAGCAGTTTCAGATCATTACTGTGAACACTAGAGGGTGTGTTCCTCATGGACATATTCAGACAGATGGTATAGTGTTGCCTTCTTGACTGGATGGTAAAGCAGTTTGTCATGGTATGTGTATGCTAGGACTGAAATTATTGATCAGAAAACTAGCTGCAAATAACAATTATTTAACCGATTAGTCGCTTGGTGAATAAGGAGTCAAATGTGTTATTTTTGTGTTATTCTAAAACTCAAAGATATTTAATTTGTTATTACACATGATAAAGAAAACAAGCAAAGATGGAAACAGATCATGTTTGGCATTTTTGCTAAAAAAAATGATCAATTAATAATAAATAAATATGTTAAATTAATTATCAAACTTTTTGTCGGTTCATTTTCTATTAGTGGACGAATCGATTAATCGTTTCACCTCTATCAGAAACTGCAGATTGATGATTTCTTCATCATGAGACCGCTGACCTCTGTATCTTTCAGATGAAAAACACCAGTGGCATAGAGTGACCATGACTCAGCATTTTAACTTGTGCCAGAATCTGTTGGATGTGGTCATTGTCAGGCGTCCCATGGTGCCCACATCTCAGGTTGCTTCATTCGATGGGTGGGCTGCTTCGTCGCGTGTTTTTGCCTGAAATCCAGTCCATCCATCTGTTATTTAAACTGCCCATCCTGTTCATAAGGTGCAGCAGGAGGAGTACATCCCAGCACACACACACTCACACTGGGCGAGAGGTGGGGTACACCCTTACACAGGGAGAACGATTCAGTCACACTACATAAATGACTACACACACAGACTGTTCATTGGATTAAATTGTGAAAAAATATTTCCCTGAGCCCTCAGTGACACCTTCAAACTGCTTTGTATTTCCTTCAAATAGTTGAAAACACAAAGATATTTCATTTATAATGATATAGAACAGAGAAAAGCGGTGAATCCTCACATTTGAGAAGTTGGAACCAGTTGTTTGGCATTTTTTTCGTACTACTTTGACATTTTTCTCAGTTTACTTTTCTGTTAATCGCTTAATCGACTAATTGTTTTTGCAGTAGATAAAGCTGCAGTCCAGCATGCATCAAACCACAGATTATTTTAGTGTAGAGTCTAGGCTTCTTTTCCCTTTAGGTTTATTTTATGTAAATTCAACATTTCAAAATCAGCACCAGTGATGGATTAATTCATGTAGAAAAAGAGCTCTATGATCCACAGGATGATCCCAGGACAAGTGCGTATAAACATCTCATGAAGCAATTATGGTATCAAGGAGTTGCAGGCTGGATTAAACATAATAGTTCAAAGGGACTGTTTGTAAGAATCAGAAATGCTTGTTAACAGCGACACCTGTGGACGTTAAGTCAACGAAAGTCAGCGTCGGGCTCGCGTTTGCTCGCTCTAAATAAACATGAACGAGCATCGCAAGACACGGAAAACCTTTGTTGGCCAACACTGTTTTGCAAGACGGGCTTCCCTAGATATAACTTTGTGGTTTTGGTGCTTCCGTTGGAGTCTGAACAGCGTAGCCACACACGAACGCGCATATGTGAGCGCACATGGAACACCGACCCAGGTGATTTATACGTGTAAGAAGTTACAAACAGTCCCTTTAAATAACATGTTGTAGTAACTTAAATGTAGACAGTAAATCCAGGTAAAATATTAGCTATAGCTGACAAAATTATATGTGGTGTTTCAAATGGTGAATTACACACAATTTGTAGCCTAAAACCTTTATTTATTTATTTATTTATTTATTTATTTATACATACCGTGGTCTGGGTGAATACTCGATTCTGATTGGCTGCAGGGTGTCATGTGATCATGTACATCTACTAAGTAGTTCCGGTTAAACTGTCTGTTCACCATTTTGAATTAATGCACTGACTACAAAACCATCTGACTATCTTATTTACAACACTGAGTGTAGTTAGTCCTTCAGTGCCTCATCCTCTGAACACCACAGAATGGCGACTGTAACACACAAACTGCAAGAAGTACGTTAGCTAGGTTGTTGTTAAGCATACTGTCAAATTATATTTACTCTTTTTCAGCCGTAAACAGTGTTATTGACGTTGAATCTTGCTAGCATAACGTCAGCTTTCTGGCTCGTATCTGAGCCAAAGGGTTGTATGAGCTGAGCGGACTAGAATTATCTCTCGTTGCCAAGTCGTTGCTAAGGTCCGTCCTATTTACTGGAGCAGTGAACAATGTTTCCATTGCAAAAGAACCTTATGGGATGGTAATGATTTTTCCAGGTATTAGCAAACCCTCAGGGTTTATATGTGTATGTAGCACTTAATCAATCACATTTTTGTCTTTACAATCCAATGATTCACCTCTAATACACTCTAATATAATGCAACCCAATGCAACAGTGGTGCACAACAACAGGCTACTACTTTTTGTGAGGTTTATAATCTAATATACTGTTATACCTATCTAATTTACTTCTCTAATACTATCTATATTGCTGTTTTAGTTTTGTAGTGTGGGTGAGCAATATCTGTTGAATTTGTGCTGTGTGGGCTGCATACTGTTAAAATGTGGTATGTGTTAGTGACAAAATGAATGCTGGATTTATGCATTATATATTACATTTTTATATTACATTATTATCAGTATAATATGTTGTCTGCTGATACATATTGTTCAAAAATCATTGCAGAACTCTCACCAAAATCACTGTCCTATTTCACTCTATAATTACTTTTTACTGTATTTGAACAGCACTTGTAAAGTTCATAACTTTTTCCTTTTTTTTTTAAATTTTAACTCGTTTATAATTCTGCCAACTTTAATTATGTACAACATCTGTTGTATTAGTGTGCAACCATAAAGAAACAGAGGAGGCTGATATCATTAATTAAATCTTTCACTTCCCACAGTGTCAGAGTTTACTAATCTCCCCTTAACTGTGACAGTTCAAAATGAAATTCAACTAATCTCTTAATATCTCCGCTAACATTTATTTTAATTGGTGTTTTGACACGCGTTGGGCTGATTTCCATTTCTATTCCCATTAAGAGCAAATTTAGCTGCACTTAAACCCACTGTTACTTGATGCTCAATAGACTGACCCCAACATCTCATGTTTTATTTCAGGTGATCTCCTGCAGGGGACCAACAGCTCTCTCTAAGGTTTATGGAAACCTGACCTCCCATTGGTGGAGAAGGTGAGTTGTACCTGTTTGTGCTGTCTTCTCCAAAATCTTCCCGTTTGCTTGATCCTCATTTAGTCTCAAGTTTCACAGGTACTCCATCAAGTGCTTTTTAAGGACCTTTTGTATAATGCATAATGGTAAATACACCACTTGAGGTAATTAATAGCTCTTTGTCAATGGTGTTAATATTTAATGAGGGTGTTCCAGTCTGTCAGTGAGCTAACTGGAGGTCATTTTTTCTTTCTTATTTTAGACTTTTTTTATTGAATTGTTCTATATGCGGTCTATTCTCTGCATGATTAATATTACGTGTAGGATTACAACGCTACTGTAGGGTTGCATTTCAGCTCTCTAGCTACAGTTGATCCTATCCACTGATCTGTAGTCCCTTTGGGTCGCAATAATATTTAGACTCTCGGTTTGTTTTTAGAGGAGGTTGCCTCAGAATTTCCCTTGTATTACCTCACTAAGAGCAGCTCTCACGGTCTCACCGGAGAGAATAGTGACTCAGGAGTGATTATTGATTTCCTTGTTTGAGGTCTTTGTTTCGTTGTGTGCATCATGGCAGAGCCTCACTGCAGCTGTTTGATGAGCACAGACTGTTGTTTGTGTAATGCAGGGGAGGCTCATCTGAACATGGTGGCCCAGTTCGGTAAGGTTTCTCCGGGGATCCTGTGCAGTTTGGACTGGGAGAGGAAGCTGGGTCAGAAGAATATTATAGTGTTTATACTGTAGGTAAACAAAGTCTGCTCAAAGGTTTAGCAGGAAGGCCCCGCAAAGAAAATAATATCACCAGCATTAATATTATACCTGTTAGTCTTGTCCAGACGTTATTCACCTTTTGTCCACAAATACACTGTTGATATCATGTTGCATTTTTTTTTATTTGCAGAGATGTCTCTGTTATTTAGTTGTTGTGTTTTAGATAAGCACAAAATGAGTCATCAGATCAGGGATTTCGACTTTTCAATCATCTTACTTTCAAATGTTTAATTAAGGAGAACATGAACCATTTTCATTTTGCATTTTCATAATATCAATGTGCCATTATTTAAAGGTGCTCTAGCACCAAACAAATATTAGATGAAGATATAGAGAAGTAATGTCTATCTAAGCAGAGGATGAAGTCGCTCTCCCTCTGTGTGTGTTGTAATCCGAGCTTCTCCTTGCTTTGTTTGCCTAGCTGGGCCGGCCATGTGCGCCTTTTAGTACGTTTTAGTGCATGTGAGCGTGCCCCATTGGCTAGCTCACGGCCGTCGCTCTGCAACGCTCTCATACGGCGGTTACAGCTGATGACGCCGTCCCGACCGGCAGCAGCGTTGCGGAAGCGTAGCATCCACCCTCCTGTCCACACTTTTAGCACCATTAGCTGCGAGCCGCCAGTTCAGCTGTTCGTGTTGAGAGCCGTGCGGAGACAATAGAAATGCTTCCAATCTTGCATTTAGCACCTTTAATAATCGCTAAAAGATATCTCCTAGTCTAGTAAAGTCTTGATTTAGAACAAGTCCCTATCCAGTCATGATTATTTTTAGGGAAAGTCATAAATGAAGGTGATACTTCGAGGTGGCAACACACTACATCTGTAACAATCTTCTATATTTTACAAGTAACAGCTCTATTGTGAAAAAGGAAGTATAATGTATGTGTTACAATCTAGAGTTGTGGATGCAGCACAGCCAGTAATAATGTTTAAAGAGCAAGCAATCAAATAAAACCCACCATTTTATTTGATGTGTTTATTATCTGTCAGCCTCACTTTGCAGCAATGGCCTCCAAACATTTGGAAAGTAGGATAATGATATTCTAAATAGTTAAAGTTAGATTTAGAGTTGATCACTGCTTCCTCCTCATGCCAGCTGGGGAGGTCGCCCAGGCTTGGTGGCTTGTTTATGCCTGCAGGCTGGTTAGCCAATTCCTACATGGAAACATTTATACCAGACTTATTTATTTTTTCTTCCATCTTTATTTAACAACTGGCAGCACTAGTTTGGCTCCTGATTATGCATATCCATCCATCACGCTCCAAGCCAAATTGGCGATATCTGTTGTCAAGACTGCTTCAAATGAATACTGCAGGTGTGTGCCAATTCAAAGTATGATATATTTTTGAGTTTTTGCATTTAATTGCTGAGTTATGTCTTCATGCAGTCATATTGCTTGTTTTCTTTGAGTTGACTTTCTCCATAAACAAGTAATCGGTCAGTTAGTCTACTTCAATGGCCTCTGGGTATTATAGGTGGGTATAAATAGGGACGTAAGGTGATTATAGTCTGGACATTCACTTAACGTATCTCTGGGCAAACTGGTGCTTGTTGCTTGTATTCTCCTGTCAGTTTCCTGTTATCATGATCGTATTTTACTAAATCGAGGAGATGTTAATTGCATTGTCACTGTGTCCGACACACCATTTTACTTTTCTTTCATATATTTGTGTGTTAACGGGAGATAGCTTGTTGCTATGTTGGTGGTCAGTATTTAAGCAACATCAGATTTCCCATGCATAGAGTTTTTCAGCCATGCTAGCATTGTAGCTCTATGGATCAATGTCGCTGAGGTCCTTCATTCCTAGAGGATGAATGTTCGCCACCATGAGGTGGACATTTGTGTTTTTTAGTGAAATTATTAATTGACTATTGGATGGATTAGCATGAATAAGGATAGAAACATTCATGTCCCCCATCAGGATGAATTGCATTAACTTTGATGATTTCTCTTTAGCCATCATCTGGTCAAAATATCAATTTGCCCATCAATTTATATGACCAAATGCCTGCAAAACTAATATATAATATATAATATAATGACATTACCATCAGTCTCAGCTGTATGTTTTGCTTATTGCTAATGTTAGCATGCTAACACGCTAAACCAAGATGGAGATGGTGAACTCTCTTTTTGTTATTGTGTTTTAATCTTCTTATTATCTTTTCAAGGGACTTCCAGCTGACTGTGAGAGATTTTTATTTTGCTGTGTAAGCAGCCCCTCTCCTCTTCTCTTTCATGTACAAACAAAAGCAAAGATACATTTTTATCATCTGAAACGTCAAGTTTCCTCCTGGTTTTCAAAGTCTGGTTTTCATTTAGCAGTTGCATGTCGGAAAAGTTAACCAAAGGCCGTTACTAACAGACCTTGGGGCTGCATTTAAAGTAGTAATCTCACAGATTGTCAAAGAAATAAATGTCTGTTAAGTCACTACTATGTATTGTCGAAGGAGGTAACACAATGGTAATTGAGCTTACAGTATGGCCCACTGATGAATGTATTGCAATATTTATAGATCTTGCAGTATTACACTGAGGTGATGTTTTGCAGTTAACGATGAATAAACGAGCAGTGGAGTAGTGACGTTACGAGGCACATAGAAAATGTAAATGAGTCAAATTGAACAACTTAATGCTTCATCCACACTTGTCACAGCGAAGGAAAGCATATTGCTATCGCCAGATGAGTGACAACGTTGTTTTCTGTAAGCAGTGTGGAAGCAAGATAGCTAGTTAGGTAGCGGACAGCTGGCCGTTTAGCTCTTGGGCTGGTTCCGCCAGGCTTTGGTGCTGCACTGATTACGAAAAATTAGCTGTTCTGTTGTCACCATAACAACTAACAACAATCGCCATTTTCTTTTGTACTAGTCAAATTACCACAGCAAACAGTTCAATGACCCTTCTACTCTATTATTTAATTTATGGTGGCGACATTCACAGAAAAAAATGCTGTATTAGAGTTTTTCTCCATTGTATACAGACACAAACATTTAACTATGCTCACAATTCTGTGAGCATAGTTAAATGCTCACAGAATTTGAGCATTTAAATTCTGTGAAAGAAGAATTTAAAAAGAAAGAAGTTACCACTCAAAAGACTCATCATAGCACTCATTTTTTAACTTAGCATTCACACGTGCATTTCGTAATGCACGTGTGCATTACGAAATATTACCCATTTCGTAATAATAATGATAGCCTACTGCAAATATGTAAATATTGCAATACTTTAATCAGTAGGCCATAGGCTCAATCACCATTGTGTTACCTCATTTGGGTATATAGATAGTGACTTAACAGACATTTATTTGAATACAAATCTAAGAGATTGCCACTTTAAAATAATCTGTAGCACACCCTCCTTTTCAATAACTCCACCACCCACTTCTCATAAATTCACATACACACATGTACAGGCGGTGCGTTTGAAGGGAGCCCATCAGTATTCAGTGCAGCATTCCCAGATTGACTGTCGCCTCGCTCATTCACTCCCTCCCTCCCTTCCTCCGCTCCGTCTTTCTGCCTGGATGTGAGGAAAAAGTGGACTGGAACCAGAGCCTCCGTCCTCTCTGCTCCATCTCACAGCCACCGCTGCATGTCTGCAGTTCATTCCTTCATCACCACCCATCACAATATGTCTGTTTCCCCCTCCTCCGCTCTGCTCTGCTTCTCTTGCCCTTCTCTTCCTGCCCTCCCCCGGACGTTTTTTAACCCTGTCGTCACCACACTGTCACCAGGAGGCTTGTGGCAAGAGGCTTGATAGTTACATAACCACTGCAGCAGCGCTCGGGACACTGTGGTAAATCACAACGCAGTCGCAAATGTGTGTGTGTGTGTTTTACAGGTGCTGGCTGTTGTAAAATGTATGTAACAGCCAAATTTGGAGACGGATCCAGTCGGCATCCATTCAATAGTCTCTTCCTTTCTCTCTCTCTGTCTGTCTGTCTCTCTCTCTGTCCCTCTGTTTGTTTCCAGCTGTCTGGGATCTCTCATTGTTTATCTGTTCTTGAAAGAGGCTTTTTGGTTTACATCCTTACAAAGTGTCTGGCATGGATGGTTCAACAGGACAGCTAGATGTACAAACACATCACTCCAAGAAACACAGGGGTCTCCTGCATCATTTTACAGTATGACTGTAAAGGAAATGGGTTTTTTTTCATCAGTTTGTCATGATGAATGTATCTAAACAAGAGTCTAAAGCCATGTAAATGGCTCTGTGAGGCTGTACTTAAGCACAGTGGAGTTTCCAGTTGAATGATAACATCAGCATGCTAACATGCTCACTATGACTATGCTAACATGTTGATGTTTAGCAGGTATCATGTTTGCCATGTTCACCATCTTATGGCTGGCCCACTCAAAGAAAATTCAAATATCCAGATAACAGATGTTGAAAATGTAGGAGAACCCACACATAATGACATGTTATGTTCAATTTTCAATTTGGCCAAAACAGCACACCACACACTAACAGATTTCATTCATGAACGAGAGTATCGACTCTCAGAACTGGAAATTTCGCAAAATATCTTCAGCCTGATTGGATGAGCACTCGTCACCCAC
This sequence comes from Sebastiscus tertius, assembly GCA_916701665.1. Taxonomy (NCBI): domain Eukaryota; kingdom Metazoa; phylum Chordata; class Actinopteri; order Perciformes; family Sebastidae; genus Sebastiscus; species Sebastiscus tertius. Next base: position 36,313 of record CAKAOH010024464.1, on the reverse strand, counting down.
TGGCCTGTCACTGGTGTTTGCTTCTGACAGCTGTTTTGAAAATCATATTTCTCCTATGAACTGAAATACTCTAAATAATCATGAAAACAGCTGTGTAGTCGTAGAGTTGTGCTTAGTTACGGTGCCTAGTTTGTAGTACTAGTTGTAAACAGGGTTGGAGAGACGGTGAGTCACATCATCACTGTATTGATTGATCTGGCTGAGGGGCTCATTTAATTCTTAGTAGGCGTTTTACAGCCTCTTGCTACTAGTTAAAGCCGGTATTACTATTAAATGATGTACTTACATACAATGGTGCATGATTGAAATTTACAGGAGCATAATAACTGCCAACAGAAAATCTTTCTTGTGCAAGAAGACAGTTGAGGTTGTGATAAGGGAAAGACAGAACAGAGGGAAGATGTGAACTAAGTTCTATCCCTCTGTGTCTCAGGAGTATCACTCAGTTAATATATAAGATTAACTTTAGTTTGAGCTCTGTATTTTAGTCTTTAGCTATGCCGCCTGCGTGACTCTAGGCATGGCGATGACGGTCGCGCCACCACTTTGGTCCAGACTGAGATATCCACAACTATTGGATGGATTGCCATGAAATTGAGTTCCCAGGATAAAGAAAAAGAATACTGATTTGATGAACCCCTGACTTTGTCTCCACCAGTAGGTTTACAGTTTTGTTTTTTATGGAAATGTCTCAGCAATTATTGGATGTATTTCCATGAAATTTGGTGCAGATGATTATTTCCCAATCTTGCATTTAGCACCTTGAAGAACCAAGCTTTACTAGTTCCCATTATTTCTTTCATTAAGTTGATTTTTATTTCAGTATTACCATTTCATAGTGCCAGGCCATTACCTCACTGCTCTGGTGACATTAAACAGTCCTTGTACCAGATATTGGAGATTGAACCAGAGTACAATGGGCTGTCAGATGACAGGCAGCATGTCCAGTCCCTACCAGCTCCATATGACCTGTAGCTGACCGTGACCTCTGACCCCCCTGTGGGGTGGAGGAAGAGAAAGAGAACATATCCCTACAGAAATCAATAAATATATATTAATATTAATGACTTTTTTATTATTTACAACCTAGTGCTGATGAATTAGTGTGTAGTCTGTTGTTCTGGGACCTGAGCAATAGCACACCTGGCTAACTCACATAGTTACACAAAATAGATATTGATTGAAAATCCCCCCACCCCTCCACAAGGAACAAACAATGATGCAGAAACTTGACTCTTGTGCAGCCAACCCAGAGCATCTCCGGAGGCATTCATAATCAGATCGCTGAGTCATCCTGCGCTTGTTTGCTTGAAATCATGACCCACACTGGTAGCCTGCAAAGGCAAAGGCCTCTTTGGACCAGATTTCTTTGTTAAAATACGTGGCAGCTCATTAAATAGAGGCATTACACATCTGACTGAAACGTGTGTTTGATTAGTCACCGTTCTGCAGAATAATATCTCATTTGATATTGGAGACAGATTGATAGTGACATCTTGCCACCAGTTATAAGAGTCCCACCCTCATCCAGTCATGTATGCAGCGGTGGAATGTAACTAAATGTACTCAAGTACTGCACTTTTTGACGTACTTGCAAGTGTTGAGCATTTCCTTACCATGAAAAGTCACATGGGTAGCACATTGATCTTCCTTCCTCATATCAGTTTTTTAAAATCTCTTTCAGGTAGAGATGTTCCGATACCATTTTTTCCTTCCCGATACCGATTCCGATCAGCCAACATCAAGTACCGATCTGATACCAGCGTGATTAAAAAAAACAACATATAGTTATTATTATTATTATTACATCTGTTTACTGCTGACCATGTATGGATATGGTATGATGTACCAACTGAATCTCCTGCTTCATTGTTTGTATTTTTAAATATTTGCTTTATTTTACTGTTTCACTTTCAGCTGTCGTGTTAAGTTGCTGCTGATTTCCTGATTTTGCTGCTTTGTAGTAAAAGCTTTTAGATAACAAAATAACGAGGGACTTTTATTGTGAAGAATGTAGAAATTGGAATGCGTTCATCACCGTTTTACAGCCGCACCTTTGACCACTAGTCACAACCGTGGTTACGCACACACAAGCAGGTAGCTCTGTTGTAATGGAGACGTAAATCGCTGCTATGCTGCGGCGGGTCATGTATGGAAAAACACTATACACAGGAACTTGGCTTGTGTCTTGAGGAGTTGTAGCATTTATTCACCGACGGCAGCCTAAACTGTATACACGTTGCACTGCTACGCTCTCAGCTAGTTACGGCTGGCTTCATCTAACCGTCACTCCGTCACACACACACACAGACACACACACGCTTCTTTACTCTCTCTGTCGGTCTCTCTTGAGTGCAAACACCAACACTCGCTAACGTTAAGCACACAACCTACTTAAAAAATACATAATTCCCTAATGGTTTGGCCTGGCGGGGGAGTCATCTCAGGCCCGCCGGCTTGCAATATACTGGTAGAAATCCTGCTATCACATTGGCGCATACCCGATCACAACTTTTGGGCAGTATCGGCCGCTTTTCTGATACTGGTATCGGAACCTCTCTAGTCTCAGGGGCTTTCCTTAGTTGCCTAGGCCAGTAGTTAGCTGATGGAGATGAGAGAGGAAGATGAGGGTTGTTTTTTCCCTAAATTCTGTTGCAGACTCCCTATTTGGATCAACACATCAGTTCAGATTTGACTCTCCCACTCCATGCCCCAGCGAGCAGCGAAGAGGCCTCACGGCACTACACGTTCAGCTGATGAATACAACACAAGACCACCGTCACCCTCCACCCTCACCTCGCTCTGCCTCTTTTTATCTAGCTCAGATCACTGCATCTTTTTTTGAATGAGTCTCCTCCTCTTCCATCCCTCTCTATTTTGCATTTCTCGCTTCACAAGTTGCCCTCTTGTGTGTGTTTGGTTCATGCACATACTCAAGGACGTCCCACGAGTCGACTGTGGGACGGACAGCGTCACCAGCGTCGGTCCCATGGGCGGCCTAATGACGGTCCTCGGCTGTTACGGCGTGTGTGAAGCCTGCGTAAGGCAGCTCTGTCTCCTGGCAACACCCAACAAGCCTGCTTGTACCGTGAGATGAATCACATCTCTGTCCTGATGTGTTCGGCTGCCGTTCTGGCCCTATGGCTCTCTCTATTCTACTCAGGAACGGTCCGGCAGTCTGTCTGAGCAGCTCCACGCTTCATCCTGAGCTCGCTGCACCTCCTCCCAGCCTTCGTCCCTCCTCTTCTCCCATCACCTCTCTCCAGTCACGTCCCTCCCTGCCTCCGTCCTCATCTCGCCTCCCCTCCTCTTCTCCTGTTGTCTCGCTCGGTTTCTCTCTGTCACTCTCTCCTTGCTCATATCTCAATGAAAGACCTCCCTCCGTCTCTCTCCTTGTTTGTCCTCTCTTGCTCAGTCGGTAGAAGAGGAGGACATGCTGCGCCTATCAAACAGAATGCATCGAAAACCAACTGTAGATCACAAAAACAACAACTGAAGGCTTTTATTAGAGTTCATTCTCAAAATCTTTGACACGTCACATTAATTTTAAGTGCTGCCGTAGTTGATTTCTGTGATTATACTAAAGAGAAACAAATCACTAAAGTAGGCTTTGGTGAGCAACTTCTTTGAATTGCTGTCGTCTAATCAGTCAGGATAGTGAGTGCTTGGTGATGTGCTGGAGTAAAGTTAGTTCATCTCTCTGAAATCTTCTTACGGTAACAAGCTTACACGTTTGTTATGGTTCCTCGTCAACACTGGACCTTCTGACTGTGTCAGGAACATTTGTGTGACCTGGATCAGGGGGTCTCTTTAACTCTCTTACTCTCTTAAAAGCATTCATTTTCTTCAGTATTTAGCTGTGAAATCAGTAACAGTAGAGCATTTGTGATGAAATCTATACTTTTCATACTTTCTCGAACTCTAATGCATGCATGTGCCCCCCATGCAGAAATAAACAGTGCAACATGTGTGTACCGCTATCCTGCCAGTATATAATGTCATAATTCACAGTTTCACATCAACATTCCTCTCAATCCACTTTTTGTCTCACTCGTCCTATCCCCTTCTCTGCTCCTCTTCCTAGCTACTGTAGCACCCTCCCCCTCTAAAGCCATTCAAGTGGCACACTGCAGGATTATCCTTCAGCCTCTGAGACATGCTGGTTTGGTCAGACTTATCGTCCTCTCTGGGTCCACTTTGGCCACAGAGGTCAAAGCTGCAAAAATAATAAAATTTGCAACGCATTAACCATTCAAAGTACCAGCTGTAAACTAAAGGACACATTTCGCGTTCGATTTCAAATTCCGGGATTGTTTTCTTCTTTTTCAATGATGGAGCCAGCCGTGGTAAGTGAATGTTTTAGAAGAATATTTAGTTACTGACGAATGTGAAAGAGTTTGTAGTATTCTGTCAGCTTCAGGCAACAATGCCGCCTCTGCAATCACAACAGACGACTCCTCAAAGACTTTCAATTACAAAAGCAGTCGCTTTGACAGCAGCGAGTGCTGGAGTGGTCAGCGAGTGGGTTGTTAACAGATTCCAACTGAAAGATGCTTCCAAATGGATAAATGTGTCTCGTACAGACCAGCTGTTACTTTTATATTTTGCATATTGACTGTATGTGTCTTTGCATTATACACAAGCCTATTTCATTATTCTGTCCCATTTCTATCAGATTTGTTTCGCAAAAACTCTGAGTAATATTAGAAACAGTGCTTAGTCTTAGCTATGACTTCCTCACCACTTAATGGGAGGTGTGTTTGCAGTCATTGAGGTGGATTGACCTCAATAAGTATAAGCCCCTCTACACAATGCTTACCACTCCTACCCTCCACCCTTATCCATCTCATGGGACACACAACAATCTCCCACAATGGACCGAAACTGAGACGTCTTTGTGATGTGTGATGCTGATGACTTTTATGTCCAAACTGTCTTTGCACAAATTCAAAGCTTTGTCAGCTCTCACCCATTGTCTTTATCACCTTCTATATAATTATCCATGATGCAGAATGATTTGACTGTGGTCTAGTAATTTCAGAAAATGCGCGGACCGCTGATCTTGGAATTATCGTGTTAATCCGAATGCTTTCTAGACATCATCAAGTGTGTGTTGGTTTAAGTGCGAGTTTCGGTTAAACTAAGCCTCTGGATGCATTTGATTTTGGTTATGAGCTGGGATTCTGGCATTGTGCCGGAGCTTAACTGGCTTTGATGTCACCAGGTGTTGTAGTCACGGATGAAGAAGCTAGTTGGGGGACTCGGCTGATGGACAGGGAGCCGGACCAATGGTGTTTGTTTGTTGCTCAGATTAAGACACGCCACTTGGCCACATGGGGCCCTCTTGCATCATATAGTCGAGGTTTTATGTCATATTCCTTTCAGTGTGTCTTCAAACATTTCTTCAACTAAATATAAAATGTTTACCTATGAGGTAAGGTGTCTTAGACTTCTGCTGTTTTTATGATTGTGTCTGTGAGAGAGAGAAAGGCTCAGACTAATCTCACCAAGTGGAAGCACGGTTGTCATCAAAGCTGAGCAAATTTGCTTTTACAATTTTTTTTATATTCAGTAAATGCAAACAGAATACACACAGGTCCCAAAAAAATGAGTAAACAAAGTATGAGCCAGTTTGTTTGACCTATCTACACCTTCACATATTGCAAGTGGGTTTTATTATAAGCATATTATTGGTCCCTTTGGTTACACACATGGACTGTTTATAATAAGTAGACGTAATCACCGTGATGGCACCCATTTGGTTTGTGGACTGCAGTTTTGCAAAATGCCTCGAGTTCAGCATTTTGGCCGTCGCCATTTTGATTTTTTGCAACCATAAATCATATAGAGGTTGGAGTTAAGTACAACCGAATGCTGAATAAGACATTTTAAGGCGACCAAACAGGTTCTAATTAACTTTCATGAATAGAAAAAACTTTGTGAAAGGGTTAGAGTTGTAAGACGAAATCCCAGACCTGCCACGCCGTGGTAGTGACCTGTCAATCACAAGGTAGCCACGTCCTAAAGCATCCCCTGCTTTATGGTCTATTTCACTCTAAATGGGACCATAATTTACTAAATGAACATCATGCTGTATTGAAGAAGACTTTAAACTAGTGATTGAGACCATAAACTCATGTTTACAATGTTTACTGAGGTAATAAATCAAGTGAGAAGTAGGCTCATTTTCTCATAGACTTCTATACAATCAGACTTCTTTTTGCAACCAGAGGAGTCGCCCCCTGCTGGCTGTTAGAAATAATGTTTAAGGCACTTCTGCATTGGCTTCACTTCTCAGACCCAGAGGTAGCCCACTGGTTACACATGTACATATACGCCGCAGAACACGCTCACCACATCCAACTGCCAAAAGAATATCATCCTCAATGTGGAGTCCAACTTGCTCCAATTTACCAGAATATTGATGAATATTTTGGGAAATATGCTGATTTGCTTTCTTGCCAAGAGTTAGAAGAGAAGATCAACACCGCTCTCATGTCTGTACAGTAAATATAGAGCTACAGCCAGCAGCTAGTTAGCACAAAGTTGAAGTTTTTACATTTTGTTTTTTGTACGGATTAGACAAACTAAATATAATGTGTTAATTAGTGAGCTTTATTACACGGCTTTGTTGAATACTCAATTCTAATTGGTTAATCACGGTGTTCTGCGGTTTGTTATTTCTTTATAGCAGACCGTTGCTATGTATAACAGACCGTTGCTATGGGCGCAGGTCTGATGTCCAACTCTGGCGGACCGTTTTTATGTCAAATTATTGATTTTTTAAGTAAGTAACCGTGTAATAGCACTTACTTAGATGTGCTGGTTGGCAGATTTTGTTACCTTTAAACAGAGACAGGCTGTGGCTGAGTGGTGTCTATCTCCTGATGTAATTCTCAGAATGAAAGTGAATAAGCATATTTAGCAAAATGTCAAACTGTTGCTTTACATAACATACATAACATTTCAATGGATACTGTTTGTCCTCTGGACAGGAGCACGGTATGGTTAGGGCTGGGCAATATGACAATATATATCGTCAAAACGATATAAAAATGTATCGTATATATTTTTCTTTCTATAGCGATATAGACTAGGCCTATATTTATTTATGTTTTCTCTATAATTTCACTTAAAATTTAATTTTGCATTCAAGTTCATAAAATGAGAAAATACTCAGTACTTTTCATTTGTCAAGTATTTAATTCACACAGGAGTATACAAAGATAGGTTTACCATGTGGTTATTTTGTATAGACTATTCATTTATTGAATTACCAGAAAACGTGCTATATCATGATATATATCTATATATATAGATATATATATATGAAATGACCTGTATCATGATAGAAGATTTTGGCCATATCTCCCAGCCCTATGTTGAAGTTAATGTCCTTATTAGAGGTCAGTGAGATGATTGAATGACTCCTCATTGTCATGAATTGTCTTCATTGATGCAGTATTGGTGCTAACATGCTAAGATGCCTCCCTGGTGTTGTGTAGACTGGCAGAAAGGGGTTTTGTGTCCCCAATTTCAAGAAGGGGGTTACTGAGGGTTTGTCCCAACAGATGAAGCTATGATGATGGTCAGTAAACTGATGGAAGGACGCAGTGTATTCATGTAAACTTTCATTTCGATACATTATAGTTAATGACAGAGATCTATAGCACAGGATTAGGAACATATCAGTCATTCTTTGGATTCCTTCAGTATAAGATAAGATAAGAGATATTCCTTTATTAGTCCCACAGTGGGGACATTTGCAGTATACAGCAACAACGGGGATAGTGCAAAATAACAAGATGCATCAGCTAACACAGTAATATGAACTATTTAAATAGAAGCAAGTATAAAAATAGGAGCAGTATATACAGGATTGACAATGAACCGACTATTAATAAAATTGCACAAGTGGAAATTGATATTGCACAGTGAGAATGAATGAATGAATGAAATTCTAGCTATCTTCAGTAAAATGTTGTTTTTTTTTCCATGAGAAGAAACACAGTTTCCTATTATATCAAGCCCTGTAGGTATGGTAGAAGAGTAGAGTGCACAGTCTTCTCTGAGACCTCTTTTCAGGAAAAAAAAAAAGATGAATTACCAGAAAAACACTTTGCTGCTGATCCCAGTGCAACTGAAAGGCGCATGTTGTCTCTGATTCAGACACTGACGGTAAAATTGCCAAATCACGAAACAGTTCTTTGGTATGTTATGTTGTGCACTTTTTGAAATAGCCGGTCCCTGAAAGCCTCGACTGTTAGGAGCCCCACAGACTGGTGTGATGAGTGGTGACACTAACCGAGGCCATGGATAAAATACAGCTCGGATAAATCAGTTCTGCAGAATCACTGAGTGAGCAGGAATAGATTGCCTGTTCTGCAGCTGAAACCAGAACCAATCACCACCGAATGTTCCCCTGATAACATTTCTGATGAGTAGACCCCCTGTGAAAACACGAGAGCGTGTTGCGGGAGCTGCTGCTAAGAATACTTTCCCTTCATAAGCTGACCTCGTAGTTTCAGTACTCTTTATTTTTTCTCACAAGGACGATTGTGTTGTTATATTATGTATAAGCAAAGTGAGGTCAGGCCGGTTCAAGTTGAGCCTAACGCAGAGAGTCATTTTTCATGACTCATTGCAGGGACGAAAGATGTTGCAGGAATTAGTTTGCACTTGACTGCGTAGGGAAGTTGAAGGATGGAGCACGGAGGGCTTCTGGTAATATTTAAACAAAATATTCCTTGTGCCGCAGCAGACTGTAGAGTGCCGACTCAGCTTCTCATCCGAAATGGCCACGAGTCATCCTTCATCTGCATTGACCTCTATATAGCACGCTTAACTAACACTTCATTTGCATTGTGCATACTAGAAATCAATCAATTATTGCTCTTAATAATATTTTTACAGAACTCGTTAACATTTTAATTAAATGCTATAATAAAGTTGTGCACTGTTGGGCTATGTGCAGAAGTAGATAACAACCACAATCTACTTGAAACCGTGTCAGAGCAGGAACCTCATTAATATTATTATTATTATTAGGCACATACAATATTTTCTTATTGGTTGCTGCAGTGCAATGAAGAGCTCTCTGTCAAGGGAGGGCCATTAGTCATGTGAGCAAAATAGATTAGTCTTCAAACCGAGTTCAATACCGATAAAGCGACTCGCAGCCTCTTCTGTTTTAACCATGGTGGCAAGATATCGACCGGACGTCAAACAAATAAATATAAACGCTGGAGGAAATCCAGCAGGAACTGTATTCCGTGGGGTTTATAAAGTAATGATGATTAAGGCACATCATTACAGGACATATCGCTGTAAAAATACATGTGTTCTGTGTATTTATTTCTGTTCTATTTTAGGGTTACACGACTCTTTTTTTTCTTAAAGGGGTCCTATTATGCTTTTTGTGCTTTTTCCCTGTCCTTTAGTTTGTTATATTGTTTTATTGTGGATGTAAAAGGTCTGCAAAGTTACAAAGCTCAAACACTGCTGCTGTACTGCCTGAAACGCCTTGATGGAAGTCCCGCCTTTTCTTCTGTAACATGGTGATGTCACCAAGTAACACATTTGCATAACCGCTAGTTTGGCACGCCCTCAAACAAAGATAGTTAGAGCGGAGCTGGAGCAGAGACCGAAGAGTTTGGTGCGGTTGACCAATCACAACGGAGTGGGCCAGATGACCAATCAGAGACCATGCTTTTCACAAGGGGGAAGGAGGGGGGGCTGGTATGACAAATATAAAGCATTTATTGAACATTAAAGCATGTAAACATGTTGAAGTAGAAACCCAAAATACAAATATGAACCTGAAAATAAATAAATAATATAGGAAAAATGTGTATTGTTTTTGGTTATCGGTGGATAAATTGAGAGACAAAGGACAATGATGACACATTAAACTTATATACACATGCAAAATAGTAAAAAATATACTGGATATAGTAATAATGGTAATATAATAACAGTAATAGCAATAATGGTGGCCATTACACGGTTCTATGTTTACACACAAGGTGCATTCTGGGCTGCTATACACAGTGTAGCATGAGTACTGTGTATGCATGTGTGTGTGTGTCTCAGATGTAATGTGTCAGTAGAATGAGTATTTGCACAGTGGAATGATTCAGGGTCAGAGCTGCCGTGACGCTCCGCTCTCTATGGTGTCTTTTCTAGGACACGCCAGTATAAGATGCCCCCTCTCATTCCTCAGGGCACGGAGCTGTATGCATGGCGGAGGAGACTATTTTTATCTCATTATTATAAACGTCTCAAATAGAAACCCTCACACTGGAAGGTTTTCCTCCTGTTGCCAGGGAAAGTTCCTACATTACAGCCTGGTCTTCTAATGTCTGCTCATGCATATCCACTGTGCTTCTTTGCTGCTGCATTTTGTGTAACGTAATGTGACGTTGTTGTTTTTCTGTTTGTGTCTTTCAGTGCATGAGGAACCCAGCTCCGCTGCAGAGGACAGGTTTAGTCATTAGAGTGCTTTGCCACATCCAGGAAAATGTCTGGCTCCTACGATGAATGTGCAGGTGCTGACGACACCATGGACAGCTTCTGGGAGGTACGGGCCAAACTGTCATATCTGTTCTGACGAGCCTTTACCCTCCTATTTGTCTCGTAGAGAGTGCTCCAGGAATGACGTTAGCATCGGTTTTGGATTATTGCAGAAATTAAGCTCTGTGGCAAACACGTTTATGATACTTACAAGTTTCGTTCAGCAAGATAATCTTCACAACTGAACACTGCTTCTCTGATTTTTGAAGCGTAAATGCAATCATCACAAGTAAAAAGCTATAAACGACCTACACCACGATCGCAAGAGCGCGAGTATACACAACGAGGCTGTAAAGCTAAACGAGGCGGCGTGATGACGTTTAGTAGTCTCATTTAGCCACTTGTTAGCAACCGCCTTTTTTAAGACATATGAAAGCTTCAAAATTCACGAGTGAGGTATTTATTGATTTATTTAATGTCATAGAACCAAACGTTAAAATCTCTTCAGCTTGTGTTAACCACAGACCTTATTTCAAGCATCTAACTAACAACCCATTCAAAAAACCCATTGAAGGGTACAGAAAGTGCTTCAATGCGAACTCATATCTGGGTTTTAGGACTCATTCCTGTAGCTCTCTATTGATGTGGCTTCTGAAGCCCAACAGAGTCACCACAGAAACCATGATCATGAGATGAGTGTAACCAAATTCTTACAGGAGAAGAAGTTGTAGCAATGCTGTTCGATACTGTATTATCAAGACTTTTTTTTTTTTTTAATTAAGCATGGGCCTACACTTTAAAGCAAAGGCCATCTTGCCAGGAGTAAGATGAGAAGATTGATACAACTCCTTGTTTTTACACGTTATGCTAAGCTACGCTAGCCAGCTACTGGCTGTAGCTTCATATTTAACAGACAGATATGAGAGTGGTATCAACTCCATCATACCATTGGTAAGGGTGTTTGCCAAAGTGTCGAAGTAACGCTTTAAATTGAGAGCTTCTTAAAGCCGACCTGATTAGGAGTTCCTCCATCTCATTAAGCAGAGCCGCAGCTAAAAATATTTTATGCAAATGGAGATTTGCCGTGTCTATCTTTGGTCACAGTGCTAAAAAAAAATAGTGCACAAGCTATAACTAGTTTTTAGTTCAACTAGACTATAATAGTACCAGTAGTGTCTGTATAGCATACTGGTTTGACACATTCAGCTTTAAAAAAGGAACGGAAATGAGGAGTAATTATCAAACAGACACTCTTGCATTATTCTCATTTTATATCTTTTTGTTCTCATTTTGTGACCCTGCACATGTACTTTTTTTAAGTAATTGAGTCTTAAGTCTTCATAACCTGCTTGACTCTTGTTTTCTAGTGTTTTTGGTAATAAAGCCCATTCCTGCCAGGAAAGAAAAATACATTAAAGTTTGGAATGATACAAATAAATCTACTCACAGTACATCAAAAGTATGAGCTACTTATTCAAATAAATTGGACTTTTGTGGACTTATTAATATTTTTAGCATTTCTTTTCCCCTAGGCAGACAAGAAGACAGGATATGAAAAACTAATTTAATTACTTTTAAAAAATAAAATGAGACTAATGCAGTCATTATTTTCTTGGATGTAAATGGGCTTCCATCATTTACTTCAGCTATGTCGACGCAAACTAAATTAATTTCACAATAAATACCGTCTTACTTTGTTAAAGATGTGAGAACCTGCTATTTCTTCAACACAGTTTTTCTTATTTGAGAGAATATCACATTAATATTAGTGAGCATATGTATAGTAAATCATATCACAACAAATATAAAAATCATACATAGTTCAATCCATCCTCACTTCTTGTGCTGGGATGCAGCCTGTGTACTTTTTACCCACACCAAATTAGCGTTAATGAATTCCATCAGTACAGAGTCTTCTTTGTGTCACGGCTCTTAGCCGTGGAGACGGAGACAAAGAGCCTCAGTCATCAGTCGCTCTGAGGCGCCCTTTCACCACAGGCACCTGCCTATAGCATCTGTATACTAGCAACACAGCCCGGGTCAGATCGTGGTTTATAATAGCTAGAAAAACATTTTGATCCTCAGGTTTTGTCATCAGAAATGTTGATATTTGGGCTGAGAAGCACCAATCAAACTCAATGAAACCATGAAATAACCACCACACCGTGCAAATCCAAATGCTGTGTGTGTGTGTGTGTGTGTGTGTGTGTGTGTGTGTGTGTGTGTGTGTGTGTGTGTGTGTGTGTGTGTGTGTGTGTGTGTTTTCATAGGCAGAGCCAGTCCACCTGCGTGTTGTTGTTGGTGTGACTTGGCAATCTGTCACACAGGCCAAAACTCACACCGTCGCACACCTGTCTCACTGCCTCCCTGCAGCTCTCTCATCTCAAACAGTAACCACACATGCATGCTCGTGTCAGGACCAATCACAGTGCAGCACTGCAGACGAGTTACGCGTGTGATGATGATGTATGTATATGACTGTATGTATTTACAGCGTACACACACAAGCACCGTGTGGTTTCCATGTATATTTCTGTCTCTACCTCGACGTCTATCCCTGAGAATCTGTCTGCCTGCATTACACCACTCAAGAGGATTAAAGCACTCTCACACACACTCACACACACGCACACAAACACAAGCCCATGTCATTGCATAACTACACATGCACAGGCACGAGCATCCCCCTCCCCCCTCCTCACTAGCCTTCTCTTCATCATGCACCATGAGCTCACGCCCCCTGCAGGCACTGAGGAGGCGGAGCCAAGCGGCCTGGCTCTGCTCTTTTAAGGCGGTATTGCTTAAGGTGGCGAGATCTAAATGAAAAGGCTGTAAAATCATTTTGGCTGAAAATCACCCTGAGCACTGGTGTGTTTGACTGAGCAGGATTTGATACCTCTATTCAGAAAATTAATGTGGCTGAGGCTGTTTCTTGTTTGGATTTAAATTGTGCATGAATATTATAGCATATATTTAGAGATATGCTTCAAAATATCCAAAACAGTGCTGGATAACATGCATTATGGGGTAAACTGGGACAAGACGCTCACCCACATGTAACTCAGAAGGTGCCCAACATATGCAAGTAAAGGCAATGCCTCCGTGTTGCACACATGCAGTAAGGAAGGGCTGCTGTTTGTAAATGTTCATCTTACCTACTTCTGTTTTTTGAGATCTTGAGGAAACTTTATCTAATATCAGTTTTAAATGATCTGTGTATTTTCACACAGACAGACATTTGGTTATTGATGATAAAATAAAAAGTGTGGAACCATTCATAAGTTTGTTTTTTGTTCATTTTGTTTTGTTAATTATAAATCTTTCTTCCCCCACAAACAATTTTGTGTGAAGACAAAAATACTATGATCTCTATATAGACATTATTTTGTGTTTCCAAGAAAGGACAGGAAATCACTTCATATTCCGATAATGCTTGTTTGCAGACAGCAAAACCTATCCACTAACTATAATTAGCATTCAGATGAAAATTACTAGTCAAGAATAAACCTCTTTCATTTGAGGTCCAATAACCTTCAAAGCTAAAGCAGCCTTTTTATTCATATTTACATGAACTTGGCCTCTCAAAAATCTTATTTTACTCAGTGTCAATGAAAAAAAGAAATCAAATCAAATCTGCAGATACCTAGAATCAATTACGACATGATCTCCCATTAGCTTTTTTGGGGGGGTATTTGCTATAACAACTACATCCACCAAAACTGTGTTGGTTTATGCGGCATCATACTTTAGAAATCATATTCAAAAACCTATTATTTTTTTCAGTAAATAGTAGGGGTGGAAGAAAATATTTTAAAAAATGTATTATTCCGATATTATGTTTTGTGATACTGTATCGATTCTCAAAAACACTATTGATTTTTCATTAATAATTTACATGCAGAGATTAACTCAGTCAATACTTTATTTAATTTGCAAAGATATGTGCCCTCTTAGTGTATGTGCCCTCTCAAAGTAGTGCTATGACGTTGAATGTTACAGGGACTAAATGCAGCTCTCACTGTTCTGATTGCATAGAAAAGTTAACTTTTTTTACTTAGATTGTATGTATATGTTGTTGTGTTCTTCATACTATGAAAGTTTTCCTAAATTAGATTTAAAAAATAGTAATATATCGCCTTGCTTACAGTATTTCAATATAATGAATCGTAGCCCCTGTACCATGATACGTATTGTATCACCAGATTCTTGCCAATACACAGCCCTAGTAAATAGACAATGTTCTTAAAGCTGCTGTTGGTAACCTTTATGAAAATAACATATTTGTTCAAACTGTCACCATATCCTGACAGCAGTACATGTACGGGATAATGTACAGCGAGCCGGTCATTGTTATGAAATAAACCCTGACGAGGTGATGCGGCAATGACTCGCTCGTTGTACATTATCCCGCTTATTACACGGCTACTTACTTAAGAAATCAATAATTTGACACAAAAATGGTCCTCCAGAGTCCGACATCAGAACTGCGCCCATAGCAACGGTCTGTTATACATAGCAACGGTCTGCTATAAATAGCAACAGTCTGCTATAAAGAAATAACAGACCATAGAACGCTGTGATTGACCAATCAGAATCAAGTATTCAGCAAAGCGATGTCATAAGAGACAGATAATCTGTGAACAAATCAGGTTCTTCTGCCTCCTTTTAGTGCTCCTAACGGCATTTTCAAGATTCCACCGCGAACGACCAATCAGAGCCAAGGAGTCTCTAATGCAGCTGTCAATCACTGCTTGTGTACTCCGCTCAAACTGTCGAACTAGGCAGCACTGATCAAATATGAATTAGTATTCTGTTGCTGTAATGCCTATTTCTCTCCTCAAATGTTTTCAGAAACATCTTGTAGTGTACTGTTTAGCTGTAAAATGAGAAAGTTTGCTCCGGCTGGTGGTGCTTGGTGTCCCACTGATCTATAAAGATACACTTTGATGTATTTTTTTCTTCTGTGATATATATAAAGACAGATTTTCTTTCTGTTCCTTGAACCTCTTTGTCTCTGTGTTGTCAGGTGGGGAACTACAAACGTGCTGTCAAGAGAGTTGATGACGGCCATCGGCTCTGCAATGACCTCATGGGCTGCCTGCAGGAACGTGCCAAGATTGAAAAATCCTACGGTGATCAGCTAACAGCGTGGTCCAAGAGATGGAGACAGCTCATTGAGAAAGGTCAGCAGAATGTGGGACGGGGTCAATAACATGAATAGCTCAACAAATGAATGTACCTAACGCCGTCTTTCAATTTGCCAATGCTCCGTTTACACAGTTTGATGTTTGCGCTGTGGTAATATTTGGCTGCGTGTTATTGCACTAAATATTTTATGTGTAATGAATGATTTTGTCCGACCCGTAGGCCCACAGTACGGCACTGTGGAGAGAGCCTGGCTGGCTGTGATGACCGAGGCGGAGAAGGTGAGTGAGCTGCACCAAGACGTGAAGAACAACCTGATGAACGAGGACGTGGAGAAAGTGAAGAACTGGCAGAAGGAAGCCTATCACAAGCAAATGATTGGAGGCTTCAAAGAGGCCAAGGAGGCGGACGAAGGCTTCAAGAAGGCTCAGAAACCGTGGGCCAAAAAGCTCAAGGAGGTGAGGGTGATGGAAACACCTTGATGTTGTTTTGTTGCTTCGTGTCCATCTGTGTCACATCAGCATTCATTCACTCATCTATTCCATTATTTTAAACTTAAGATCATGGTAAAAAAATACAACACACAAAGTAACACCAGGCCTTTCTGGTCTTTAAAGTAGCTTTTAATCCTATTTTTTTTTTTTTTTTTTGATTGATTAATTGATTTTTCGATCAACTTCACTGTTTTAGTTCATTCTCATTGTGTAATTTTCTGCCGCACCAGGCAGCTGCTTTCAGAGAAAAAGCTCTAAAAACCAACAGTACACCACCTGCTCAGCACCAAACAGCAGACAGATACAGTTAGTGACTAGCTGGTGAAGATAGTGGAACATTTAGCAGCTAAAGAGACAGATAATTTCCCTCAGGAGTAGGTAGAGACCAAAAACACGACTCCTAATTAATGATGATGTTGTTCTGTAACTGCTGGTTGTGTAAATAAACAACTGTTGCTAACAAGTTCACCATACTTACTAACTTACTGTATCTTATCTAACTTAAAGGTGCTATTGGTAACATTGATAACATTCAGCCACTAGATGTCATATTCTCCCTCCCCCGTTCCATTGCATTCACTTCACAACAAGTCGTTGCCAGGCACTTACCGTCAATCTCAGCTATTTATCCTTTTTTTCCACACTAACTGACGACCCAGAGATATGACATGATACCAACGTCGTTTTACTATTGGCTCACAGGCCTCGTTAGAAGTGGGAACCAAACATCAGATATTTTCCACAGAGATAAACAAAACATTAATTTTGGACACGCCAAAATGGTTTAAATGATTAATTCACAGTCATAATATATATATATATATATATATATATATATATAACTTATTTTATTATTATATTATTTATTATTTTTTTATTTAATTTTATTATTATTTTTTTTTTTTCCCAGGAAAAGCCAAACTTTTATTCTGCACCTTTCTAAAGGCTCTGTGAATGTATTATTTAAAAAAAAATATTTGTCTACATAAAAATGTTACCAATAAGACCTTTAAAAGGTGATAATATGTCAATGTTGTGCTCACAGCTTGTTTCTGACCCGAAGTGGCCAAAAATATCAATTATTTTATGTTTAAGTTTGAATTTCCGAATTTGAACAAGTGTCTGAACAGCAGAGAGGTACGCTATATTAATTATTACATCTAGAGGCCAAACCTGGAGCTTCTCCATGACACCGTCTGTGGCTGCACCCATGCTGCTTTCACTGGCACATTTCCTGATTCACAGCTCTGAGAGCTACATTAACATACCTCACTTTGCATGTGATATTTCAAACAAAAACTCTGAGGCAACAGACTCAGACACTAATTAATTGTCAGTGGACCAAGTCTTGATTTTCAGTTTAGGGAGACACTTTGAAGATACTAACTTCACTAAAACCTAAAGCCATTGATATAGCACTGTGTTCAAGGTTGTTTGGGTTTGTTGCTTTGGGGCTGGACCTGTATGATATGAGAGGGTTTGTTCCCTATTAGACACAAGTCTAACTGGGGTTTCTAGACTCTTCATGGAAAACATGAATTCCTTACTTGTGCATTGATATTGAAAAACAAAAATGAACTGCAGCAAGTAGTAACAATATTCTATGTTTGTACTCGCTTTGGCTGTTTACCCTAAATAGCAAAATAAGGCTCTGTTCTTTGATATAAGGACATCATATTTATGCAGTTATATATACTAATCACATTGAAATCTATTCCTACATGGAGATGATTTGATGTGGCTTACTTCCTTGTGTTATTTTGCTCAAAATGTTTGTGAAAGACTGACAGAGCCTGTGTTTGGACATACAGATGGAGGCAGCTAAGAAAACCTACCACATGGCCTGCAAGGAGGAGAAGCTGGCTGCAGCCCGAGAGGCCAACGGCAAGACTGAGGCTTCCGTCACAGTAGACCAGCAGAAGAAACTCCACGAGAAAGTGGACAAATGCAAACAGGATGCGCAGAAGGTGAGAACAAGGCCTGGAAAAAAACTAAAGATAAAGAAAGAAATCAAAAAAAGTTATCTTTTGGTGGCAGGTTGCTGCTCAAGAGATCAACACACATAAATAGACACAATCACATACGTATAAAACATTCATTGTTCAGTAGATATAAGACATGTTTCTGTGCAAACACACACAAAAGTATCATCATTGCTTGTCTTGCTGGCCCAGGCTCTTTCTCACTGCAGCTTTATATTAGTGACCTGGCAGGGTTTTAAATGGCTATTGATCAGGCTAATTGATTGGATTGGTATTCAACTAAACAGTTTATGGTGTTATGCTGTTATTGGGGCTGTCAATCGATTAAAATGGTTAATTGCAATTAATCACACATTTTGTATCTGTTAAATGTACCTTAAAGGGAGATTTGTCCAGTATTTAATACTCTTATCAACATGGGAGTGGGCAAATATGCTGCTTTATGCAAATGTATGTATATATTTATTATTAGAAAACAATTAACAACACAAAACATTGACAAGTATTGTTCAGAAACCCTCACAGGTACTGCATGTAGCATAAAAAATATAACATGGCAAACTCAAGCCCAACAGGCAACAACAGCTGTCAGTGTGTCAGTGTGCTGACTTGACTACGACTTGCCCCAAACTGCATGTGATTATCATAAAGTGGGCATGTCTGTAAAGGGGAGACTTGTGGGTACCCATAGAAGCCATTTTCATTCACATATCTGGAGGTCAGAGGTCAAGGGACCCTTTTGAAAATGGCCATGTTAGTTTTTCCCTCGCCAAAATTTAGTGTAATTTTGGAGCGTTATTTATCCTCCTTCACGTCAAGCTAGTATAACATGGTTGGTACCAATGGACAATGGTTAATACGTTATTATCACTTTATTTTTAACAGCCCTAGTTGTTATACATGTTTGCAGTGTAAAGGCAAAAGTGTGTTTTCGTAGTTTTAATGTAATGTTTTAGGTTATAGGAACAGATATTTAGCCGTACAACATTGCCACAGCGACATGATAAACCCTTTAAAGATGAGTTGTAGTGCAAACTCAAAGGGACATTTGGGATCATTTTTACTTAATAAGCCAGTTATTAAAATAGAAATAATACTTAAACCAGTTACTGGTTTCTTTTCCTCAGAGGCTTCAGTCATCAGTGTGTTTCTGTTTTCTGTCTCAGGCTAAAGAAAAGTATGAGAAGTCTCTGGAGGAGCTGAATAAGTGCACCCCGCAGTACATGGAGTGCATGGAGCAGGTGTTTGACCAGTGCCAGCAGCATGAAGTCAAGAGGCTGACCTTCCTCAAGGAGGCCCTGCTGGACATCAAACGCCATCTTAACCTCACCGAGAACCCAAGGTCAGCTGGGCGGAGGGAGGCGGGTTTATTCAGGCTTCATAGAGCTGCTGGTTTACGATCACCGACTGTGTTTTCTCTGACATGTGATTTAGTAGAATGCTGTATGAGAGGTAAAACAGACCTCTTTTTCCTCATGTGATCTGATATATGTATTGATTGCATTTTAGTCTACTGCATATTCTTTTCTTTTACCACCATCTCTGTATGCTTCTTGCTACAGAATCAAGTCCCTGCAGTGTAGTTCATCTGTGAACATGGTTACATACTGTAGCTTTTACTTTTCATCAGAAATAATCACATTGCAAACACATTGTATAATAGATTAGTTTGATTTGTTGTGTCACATTCAGCACAGTTCGCTTCCATTTGATTAATCTCAACACACTTCTCAACCAGGCATGCATTTCTCATTAGCGTGCAGACTCGCAGCACTAATTAATTGATTATTCAGCCAATGACACTTCTGCCAAACTGAATTTTGTTCAGAGTGAATGCTTGTCACATTCTGGGTTGTTTTTAACCTGCGTGTGACAACAAAGCCGGGACCTGCGACAAAGTGGTTTTCAGGGTCTTTAATCAAACGTGCCTTTTTGTTACCGTGGGTGATTCAAGCCCTTTGCTGTTTAGAGGATTCATCCTGACTGGTGTCATCATTCACGTTGGATATGTTTGATTCCACACCTCTCCTTTACTATTCAGGACCTCACCTGTGTTGATCTGAACGGCTGGTTTTTGGGGAAGAAAAAAAGCAATAGCTCATTTCTTAGCAGTTTAAGAGAAACTGCTTTTGTGGGTGTTCATAATACATAGAATAAGATAAGCATTATCATTTTATGTTTTTTCCAATTTATTCATCACTGAATCCAGTGCTTTTTCCGCCTCAACCATCAAATAATTATTTTGTATAAATATCATATATTAATATCCACAAAAAAGCAGATAAAATGGATTCCATATATTTATACACACAATCGATTCAAATATTTAATTGCGATTGATCACATGAACTAATGGAAAATTAATCACACATTTTTAATCTGTTCAAAATGTATCTTAAAGGAAGATTTGTCAAGTATTTAATACTCTTATCAACATGGGGGAGGGAAAATATGCTTGCTTCATGCAAATGTGTGTATATATTTATTATTAGAAATAACATAACATACAATTAACAACACAAAACAATGACAAATGTTGTCCAGAAACCCTCACAGGTACTGCATCTAGCATAAAAAATATGCTCAAATCATGACATGGCAAACTGCAGCCCAACAGGCGACAACAGCTGTCAGTGTGTCAGTGTGCTGACTTGACTATGACTTGACCCCAAACTGCATGTGATTATCATAAAGTGGGCATGTCTGTAAAGGGGAAACTCGTGGGTACCCAGAGAACCCATTTTCATTCACATATCTTGAGGTCAGAGGTCAAGGGACCCCTTTGAAAATGACCATGACAGTTTTTGTTTGGAGCGTTACGAAAGTTAGTTGGAAGCTACTCTGACATGGTTGGTACCAATGGATTCCTTAGGCTTTCTAGTTTTTTTCTAGTTATGATACCAGTATCTTCACTCTGAGCCAGCTACAACCTCAGAAAGATTGAATAGCGGCCGGGCCCGACGTCAGCCCAATAGATTTTTAAGAGGTTAATTAAAAACCGTAAGTTGCCCTAATATTTGTATAAATCACTTTTTATTGTGCAACTGCAAGTTATCTCGGAAAGAAATGCCAGATTCCACTTTAATACAAATTCAGCATGTTAGACATTTTCTGTGAATTAATATTATTTTCTACAACTGTAATGACTCCTATATAAATACCCACTGAAAATAAAAGCCCGTTCAGAAACTGGCTTGTTTAGTTAAATGAGATAAAGTGTTTATTACAGTATTTGTGTGTTTTCTGGATTCACCACAGCACAAGTGACGCCAAGTGAATATTGTACTGGCTTGAATTTAATTCAATTAAACATTATATGCAACATGCTTAAATATTCTTCCAGGATTACTGAATAAAACCACAGAGAGGCTTTTGTTCTACTGCCAGACATTACAGTATATCATTGGCTTTTATAAGGAACATAACCTCGTCTTTCCCAAATCTAGTTATGAAAATTACATTTTCTGTTTTCAAAAAAGTGCTGTGTGCTTCAATCCAACACAGGATCCGTTTATTTAATGTCCCAGCTTTGGGAAAAAAATGCAGTCATTTTGTGGGTGAAGTATTCCTTCAATATATGAAACCTCATCAGATCAGTTTATCCTGTAAATGATTTAATAAAACTACAAAGTGAAAGTGCCCTTTTTTTTATCTATGACACATTGTAGAGATAAGGGAAAACTGTGGCAACATAAACAACAATATCCTTGTAAAGGATTATTAGGATTATTTAGGCCAAACACTTCAGCTGTTGAAGCCTTCAGCGGAAAACTCAGGGAGACACTTCAGTCTTGTCATGACCCAACGTTGGATCTCTCTCAACCCAGAATTTGAACTACATTGTGGGTTCTGTCGCCAAGTTGGCAGCACCCCCGGGTCTCTGCTGGCACTTTTCATCCTCACCATTTGTTCCACTTTCCTATCCTCAGCTATGCCACAATATACAGAGAACTGGAGCGCACGATCCTAGCTGCAAACACACAAGAGGACCTGAAGTGGTTCAGCAACAACCACGGCCCGGAGATGCATATGAATTGGCCTGCATTTGAGGTACAACGGCAAACCTTCATACACAAACATCAGAAACCTTTTCTTTAGTCTGCTTCTTTCACGTGTTTCCTTTCAATCTCATCTCCAGGAATACAACCCAGATCAGGCCGCTGCTCCTCCAAAGAAGAAGAAACCAGACGGAGCCCCACCCACTCCGAGCACCGACCATGTGGCTCCACCTGGTGACCGTAGCAGGTCAGTAATCTGTTGTTTACATTCACATCGATCACATTGAAGAACACTATTTAATCAAATTATATTTTGTGACAAATGGCATCATTCATTTGTATTTAAGGGAACTAATATTTATTTTGGTCAAATTTAAATTTGTTATACTTGTTATACTGATATTTGTGTTTTTGTTGTGTTCGTGTTTCTCTCAATACGTTCTGACTTCCCTGTGGCTCTCCCTCCCAAGCCCATTGGTTTCTACTGAATACACACATCTTTAAAAATGGGTCACAAATATATACTTTTATTCTTTTAAAAGGATAAATAATTTCCTAAAGCAGGCGCGCTCTAGTTTTTAGTAAAAAGTGAATTTATTGGGGACTATTTTCAGCTGCAGATTTTGCATTTTAGTGAGTATTAACAGCAGCAGGACGGTGTATGTGGGATCAATTCAAAATAAACTACAGTGCCCATGTTCATCGTAATGAAGGAACATGTCTCCCAGTGCAACAGTGAGGCTTATTGATGTGTTTTTTTCCCCGTTATAATTTATTGGTAGTAACATCAGGTGTACAGAAACAAACAAATAAAGCACAAATGTAAATAATTATCCCTCTATATTTTGGTATTTTTCCCCACAAGCCCTCACCCAGTGCCGATGCAAAAAACGGATAAATAACAAAAAACTAAATGAAATAGAAAAATAGAAAAGAAAATAAGGTAAGCAAAAATCCATTAAAATAAAATGAATAATAATAAATAAAGTACACTTTGACAATAATAATAATTATAGGATAAATGCCAAACTACAGATAAAATAGGCTGATAAACTTTACTTCAAATACTCAATGCTTCATACAAGATGCGTTCAGTGACATGAAGTACAAAGCACCATTTACAAATGGACAAATTAACTGTTCGTAGTCATTTATGTTCACATAATTTCATGTCATCCACTTTAGCTGACCGAGAGAAATACATCTCATATGCCATAAGCCTATTAGTCTGCACAAATACACATACTACATATACTACAAAAAATACAAGTGGTTTTAATCATAGGGAAGCATTGTCAGTCGGTCAAAATAAGATAAGAGGGGCTGCCAGGTATAGTAAAATGTATTGGTGGGTTTTTAATTGGGTTTTTTTAACAGTGTAGATCTGTAGCACAACGGGAAAAGCTACACAGATGATATGTGTTGGTAGGATCAATTCATCGTTGGTTTTGACCTTTTCATGAGATTTGCTGACAATTAGAAAGACTTTAAAAATGCTTTTAGTGTTTAGTTTTTTAACATCAAATCTCACCCTGCATTTCCTTTACCCTCCAGTGTGAGCAGCTATGATAAAAACCAAGCTTACTCGACTGAGTGGTCCGATGACGAGCAGCCCGCTGCGTACTCCGGCAACGAAAACGGCGGGAACGGTGGGAACGGCGGGAATGGGAATTCTTTCGAAGAAGATTCCAGCACTGGGAGAGCGGTCCGCGTCCGTGCTCTCTATGATTATGAAGGCCAGGAACAGGATGAGCTCACCTTCAAAGCAGGTAATTATCAGTGACCACATGAAGATATGATTTTGTCTACTATCATACAGTTGTGTTTACTCATTAATTTATGAACTTATTAAAGAGCAGGTCCATTATTATTGGTCTTTTTGAGGTTGTTATATCATTCTGTAGCTTCCCGGTGGTGCATATTATGTATTCAAATCCGAACATTCAAATTTTGGTCAAAGTATGTATGTTTATGCATCAAAATGCTATTTTCCCAAGCCCTTTTAAAAACTTTTCTGCGTGATGACGCTGCTACATGTACAGTATATATACAACCTTATAGTCTGTGTATTAAAGTAACTTATATGGCGGTGTGCATGCCCCCAGTTGGGAGAAGCAGACAGGAGTACCAACACAGAAGCTAAGCAATGTACTGCTGTGGATGCCACTTAAGTTCGGATTCGAAAGTCACACAGCGCAGCGGTAGACCAGCTAACTCCCATGTTCTGCGAGATAAAATGACTGTTTTTGTGAATGGATTCTGGTCTGGTAGCTTTGAAGACCGCAATAAAACGACTTCAGTTTCCCTTCGACGTCGGTCTCGCCACCAGACATCCCTTTCCGACGGGGAACTGAAGCTGTTATATCGCTCTCTTCAATGCCACCAAACTACATTCAAATAAACAGTAATGTTACCTCTCTGAACACGAGAGTAAACCTACAACCCCACTTCAAAAAATCAGTTTCAATTTCAGTTATTTCTAAACTCAGCACAGCTAACCTTGACTCAACTAGTGCTAGCATTCACATTATTCAAAACCTTATTGATTAGCTTTGATTAGCTTACCTTGGTAACATGCGTCACTGCTTTTTGCTAACAGCTGTGTGGGTGTTTCCATTTGACAAAAACGGAAGAGAACGCACCCGTTAATGTCAATAAAGGGCACCGGGGACACTGTAGTTTTATGACAAGCTGTGGCATCACACAAGTGGTCAACAACCACCAACTGTGTTCTGGTTTCTATTCTGAAGCTCCCTTCCTCTATAGAAGAGATAGCAGTGATTAGTCAATAATAGCCACATGGAAAACAAATTACAGGCACTTGCCACCAATTAACACAAGTTCTTTGGGAAGTGGTGTGAAAAAGTGATTCGCAGCCCCCCACGGTGACATGACTAACAATTTAAAGACAGGCTAGGCACAGAAAAATAACTATTGAAGAAGCCACAGCTGTGTATCTTCATCCAGAATCCCGTACTGCACATCCAGGTCCTATTTTTAACCACACTGTTTGAGTTTTTAATTCACCTTAGGGATATTTGGCAATGACTAGTGTGACGAGTGTCATTAAAGACTTCTTATGACGACGTTCCCTTAGTTTCTTTGTTATTTTTGAAAAAAACAATGAAAGGTGCCCTGAAGGCTTTTCATGTAAACAAAGTTTCTACGTTCAGAGTTGCTCACCGAAACTCGTCCTTGAGGTCTATGAAACGTGTTGAGTGCACCTCTTTCCTCAGAAAACATTTGCAAAGCCGATTTTTTTAAATATTTAAAAACCTGTATTGTTTGCATCCATGTTAACTTGCAATTGTTGTGCATTCTTCTTCTTCTTCTCTGCATTTTGTTGGCACGCTGCTGCTTTTCTTGACGCTTTACCTGCACACCTGTACATCAATGAAATAGTGTGAAACCATTGGAAGGAATTGTATTGCGTCACAAATGTGCTCGTACTCGTGCATGTGAACAAACAAAACAGGGAACCACTCGTAAAAACATTGTTCCATAGTACCTAGTGGTCAAAAGCTCCACAGGGTACCTTTAATTTACTTTACCTTTATTGTGAGGTGAAATCAAATTAATTTTATTAAATTAGATATGGAAAAACCTAAATTGAAAGAATTCTTTATTTCCCTACCACAGTTTTATTCCTAGCAGCGTGGAGAAAACTTTGAAACAGCATTTAGACCATTTAGAAAAAAAGTAAGTGTAAAAGTGAGTAAGGGCCTGTGTCCATAGTGTCTTTTTCTAGCAGAAAAGTGCCCTCCTGGGGAGCGCTACATCCCAGCGTTTCATCGAAAAAGCGCTCAACTCGCTTTTTTATGTTTCTGTGACAATATCCTGACAACATATCACCACTCTAACCACCATTGTATGATAACCTAGCATCGCCCTTTTGCTTCTTACAGTGCTTTTTTGAAAAGTTCAGATATTTTCAACCAGAAGTGCTTGAAGGCGGAGCACTCAGAATAAAGACGCTGGGTGTAGCGCTTTTTCTCAAAGCGGCAGCATACGCCATCTCCTCAAGTCAAGTGAAGTCAATTTTATTTGTATAGCCCAAAATCACAAATAACAAATTTGCCTCAGGGGGTTTTACAATCTGTACAGGATACGACACCCTCTTCCCTTTACAGTGCGACCCTCTCATCGGATGAGGAAAAACTCCCCCCAAAAAAAACCTTTTCACAGGGAAAAAAGAAAAAATGGAAGAAAGGAGAGATCCCCCTTCTAGGATGGGCAGATGTGCAATAGATGTTGCGTGTACAGAGTAACAACATAATGAAAATACAACATAGACAATCCATATGACAAAAGTTAATACATATGACGTGAACATATGTGAGAAGGTGGATCCAGGAGGATGTCAAGCAGCTTCCCAGCATCGCCAAATAGATAGAGCCAGAGCAACACGACCTCCTCTCCACGCCAAAATAGATAGAGCCAGAGCAACACGACCTCCTCTCCACGCCAAAATAAATAGAGCCAGAGCAACACAACCTCCTCTCCGCGACAAATAGATAGAGCCAGAGCAACACAACCTCCTCTCCACGCCAAATAGATAGAGTCAGAGCAACACGACCTCCTCTCCACGCCAAAAAGATAGTCAGAGCAACACGACCTCCTCTCCACGCCAAAATAAATAGAGCCAGAGCAACACAACCTCCTCTCCGTGACAAATAGATAGAGTCAGAGCAACACAACCTCCTCTCCACGCCAAATAGATAGAGCCAGAGCAACACAACCTCCTCTCCACCATGGAACCTCATGGGGAACTAATGAAAAAAGATGGTGGCGCTCAGAAAAAAACTCTATGTGGACACAGGCCCTAAGTGTAAAACAATATCTAATATAATGTGTAATATCTAATCTTCTATAATTCTTCTATAAGTGAGTAGATAAAATAGAAAAAATCCAAATGATTAAAAATTATTTTTGCATCCGGTCAAATTTGACTGGGAGTGGAGGAGCCTTACGTTAACACACAGTATGGAGCGGTATTTAGAGATTTTAGATTTACTATACTATACTATAGATCCACTAGTTGACACAGGACTGGGTGTTGATTAAGGAGTGGTGTCTCCTTCACAGGTGACGAACTGATCAAGACTGAGGACGAAGACGAGCAAGGCTGGTGTAGAGGTCGCTTGGACAACGGGCGAGAGGGACTGTACCCGGCCAATTATGTCGAGCCGATCTAGTCCCGTTACTGGACAAGGACACGCCATTGGAGGCAGCTTGAACTGTCCCGTCCAATCGCACCGCACATAGCCAGAGACTTAAGAGCAACACATCCCTTGCCCAACAGATGCGCCAAGCAGTCTTGCCTAAATAAAAACTTAGTAACCTAAAAGACAATATATCAGTATAATATATTTTATCCAGCATTTGGGGGTGGGTGGACTTACACATTTAAAAACAGGAGCAGCAGTTATTCCAGTATATACACACTCAACTATAACATCGAGACAGTGCAGGAACACCTTGCTTCTCTGTGTAGCTGTATCTAACGTATAATGCAGCTTATTTAAACTTGCAGTATTCTGCATTCTGTTCTCTTGTGAAAATGGGAAGATAATATAATCAGTTACACCCATTCGACAAAGACGAGCTTCTCTAACCTGCATTGTGTATATACAGTGTGATGCCATTTTTGTGTAGCATTTTTAATGCTGTGTGTGGTCAGTCGTCATCTTACATCTGGAATGCTGTGTAGTGTTAAAAGTACCACAAACAGTATCCTCTAATTTTCTTTTCTCGTTTTTTCTTTGTGATTTGGTCCAACCTCTTTTTCCCGTGTGTGCAGTGCTATGTGTTTTTAACTGTTTCTGAACTTTGCATAGCAGCATGCGCTATGCAAAAGAAAAAACTTGCATTCCCTGAATCCTGCAGCCGCGTTTTAGGCTACAACTTGATGCAACACTTCAACTACAAATGCAGAGTTCACGTTTTTAGCATCGCATTCTTCAGGACATGCTTCTGTCTTCATGAAAGGAAGCTTGTTGATGAACTGGTTTTATGTTTGTTTTTGTTTTTTTGACATTTTTTCTTTTCTTAGCATCACAAAACCCGTCGACAATATCATCTCCATGCAATCCAAGGAAAAGGATACACAGTTTCTGCAGAAGCTTTCATTCTTGGTTCAGTAATTCAGGTCTCATTTTAATCCACTACTGCTAACAAGAGTGATATATTCCCTCAGAGCGAAGTCGGATCAAGTCATCTTCTTGAGGGTTGACGCTGCAGTGTAAGAGGTGGGTTCTGAACAATGCCTGTGCCGGGCACTTTTCTTCCAGAGCGAGGGGCCAATGGAGGCGTGTCAGTGCGTTACTGTGCTACAGACGGTTGTCTGAAGATCGAAGCCTCTTCAACAGGACATGAATGTACTAGTGTTCGGGCTCGAGAGAGGGCGTGTTGTCTAAACACGGTCCTCCGCCGTCATTTAAAGCCCTACCTAGCAAAAAGCACTAGTTATGTGGCCCGTTTCCCCGCTGAGCCAAAGAATGACCCAATACCATCAACTATCTGTTTTCTCTCCATGCAATAACTTCACATATCACATGTGAAAACAGCTTCAGCGAGGATCAACTTGTAGCTGCCTCCCAGTCCACCCAAACTTCATTTGTCTGCAAAAAAAACACCGCGCAACGACACAGGGAATACATTTGTCACCAGTACTGCACTGCATGTAAGATGTTACACAGTGCATTACATGGTTGTTTTTAAATTAGCTTACTCCATAGAAATTAAATTCACAGCAGGAATTGCATTCATCAGACGTTGATCGGTGAGTTATCTCGCTACGAGTTGCACCTAAATCTCTGATTAGATGGGAGAGATGCTTTTTATAACTTAGTTGTCCTGAAGTTTTTCAATTTCACCGGACCAACAGCAGTCAGATGTGTTTAGCTCTGTGTCTGGAACAGGATTTGACAGGTTTGGGTCTCAACACATGAGGAGAAAAACACATCACCAGCTCACAAGTTGTGTCTTAGAGTAAAGCTGTCCAGCATAGCAAAAAGGACTCCTGTCATTAAACTGTCCCACTTCCTCGATGCGCGTATGCACATACACACGCACACACACACACACACACATACATACAATACACAGAATATATACGAAAACACGTAAGTTCAGACACATAATCCACATTACCAGGTTAATATTTTGGGGGAAAACATCATCCAGTGTGTATGAGTTGTGTAAATGTAACAGAAAAAAGTAAAAAAAAAAAAAAAAAAATGCAAGTGATTGACTATTAAGACAAAATGTAGTGTTATACATGTAAATGTGATTCATTAAAATAACAGCAATGGAAAACATATTAAGTAATAGGTACCATATCATATGACTTTCATTGCAATGGAATTGTCAGTGTATCATAAAAGCGTGACGTTATCCCACGCTGTCAGATTTGTATATGATGATGTAATTTAAAGATTATATTCTATTGTAACTGTACAACTGTGTTGAATTGAAAAATGAGACCTAACCATGTTGAGGCAGTAAAAAGGTGTACATGTAAATGCTTTTTTATGTTGACGATCTATTCCTTATGCACACAGGGGACAGCAGCTCACGTTGTGGAAACCCTATATTAGCGGTCTAGAAGATGTATGTTCATAGTTAGTGATGTACTTTTATCTCCTAACTGGTGTAGTGCCTGTTCATCTTGATGTAACAAGAAGTTCATTTAAATATGCATAAAGATGATTATGATCACAGATAATAATGACGATAGTGATGAAAAACCCGACTCAAATTTGTTGTGATGGTGTCAATATTGCGATATTGGTTTGAAAGGGGAAACAAGTTTGTTGAAAAAAGTTAGTGTCCGTGTGTTTTTTGTACGGAATGCACAGTGATTTATTATAGTTTCTTGATTCTACTTTTAAATATGCTCCATACGATCCAGAGCGTTATTAATATAACAGCAAACACATACAGAATTAACTATGTGAAGATATAGGAGGAGTGATGTCTACCTGAGCAGAGAATGAAGTCACTCTCCCTCTGTGGGTGTCTGTAATCTGAGCTTCTCCTTCTTTGTTGACATAGCTCTGTCATCAGTGTTGCCACAGTTTTAGAGATGTTAGCAGTCGTCGCCATGTTGTGAACCGTGCGGAGGCAATAGAAATGCTCCCAATCTTGCATTTAGCACCTTTAAAGGAGACAACATTCGGTAATATATTGCTTTATTCTGGATCCTGCACAAATCCCAAAGATAGAAATGTCAAAAGGATTATCCATCAAGGCAGGTTTAATAAAATATTCACTTACTTTGGCATTGCTCTGCAACTTCTAAATATTCTGACACTTGAATGGGTATAACAGGAAGTGTCATTGTTAAAAAAAGAGGATTTAAAGGAATAGTTTTGACATTTTGGGAAATAATGTTAGTTCTCTTTCTTGCCGAGAGTTATTGATATCACTCAGACGCAATGTTAAATATGTAGCTGGAGCCAGCAGCTGGTTAGCTACATATGTACTGTACGGATATCAATCTCATCTAACTCAAGGCAAGAAAGCAAATAAGCATTATTTCTTTTAAATGTTTCCATAGTTAGAAGACATACGTGTCTTTTCGAGAAACCAAATATCACACCAAAAAGTACATTTCAAACAAGAGTGCTAAAGACAAATAAAATAAAATCAGTATTAGGAATGATAAAGTAGAGTGGATGCTAGGCAGGAGTGCATAGTTCAGTAGGCAGTCTTTACAATTGAAATGAAACATCTGCGATGAGCGATCGAGCTTCAGAGTTCGTGTTACTCCTACTGTATGTCCAGCATATCTTTGGTTTCCTCTCAGCTCGTTTCAATCGGCCGATCGTCTTCATCATACGGGGTTGACGAACTGGTAGACCAGTCTGCGTGATACGTCGGGCTTTCGGATGATGCCTTTCTTGTAGTACTGGCGTATCGAGCGACTCAGTTTGTCATAGTTCATAGCTGGGCGGTTCTTCCTGATGCCCCATAGCCTGGCCACGAGAGCGGAGTCTTCTATTTTGAAAATCCCTTTGGACAGAAGAAAGAAAATGTACTCGGTTTGGATTTTGAAGTGAACAAGACGGTATATATTTCATTTGTTTGCGTTCTTGCTGAGAGTTAGCTGAGAAGATTGATATGCTATATATGAAGGTATCAATCTTCTCATCTAACTCTTGCCAAAATGCTGTACTATTCTTTTAAGTAACTTTAATTTAAGTACCCCTATTTAGCATTTATAATCAGTATGAAAACATTTAATAAATGGTTTTTTACACACTATAATGTGATATCACCTCACCTTTCTCTTTGTTAAGCCAGCGGATGCAGCGGCTGTAGTTATGAGGCTTGAGGAGCAGCTCTCGGAGGAACTGCCACAGGTGGATGGGCTGGCTGGGGTAGTTACGCGTCACCTCTGGCCAGGAATCATCATCAGCTGCTGACGTAGGAGAGATTTTCAGAAACCAGATGTCACTTTCACCTTCTCTTACCTCAGCATTTTAATCAGTGAAATCATTGTTTTAGTTAGCTGCATTGAAATCAAGTTATAACCAAGAACTTACCAGATTTGCTGTCTTGTGGTGGGCAGCGCTCCTTCATCGCTGCAGCTAAAGGAACAGACAAGAAAAAAACAATCATGTAGCAGTTTACACCGAACAGAATATATTTACTGTTGGTCACGCTGCATTTGCTTCACAATCAGCTTTTCCTAATTTGCATAACAGTAAACTGGATGTAGGTTCATTCCCACGTGTTCCTGTTCTTACCAGATCTCCAGATGTCCAGATGAGCATACAGCATATCGCCAAACTGCAGGGAGCGTAGTCTAAAGTCTGCTTCTGTCATGGAGCACAGATCCCTCCCACTCAGCTCCTGAAACGTGGCGCTGACCTGCGGCAGCCTGTGCAGGTGCTCGGTCCAGAGGAGCCACTTCTGAACGTGCCCACTGCTCCAGTCCAACGGGTCTAAAGAGGAAAACACAGAGAGACGAGGTGTTATTTTACACTGCTGCCCACATGTTCAGACCTTAAATCGTCACATTAATTTTGGTTATGGCTAGAAGGTAAGACGCAAATTGCAAAACTCTTGCGAGATGGTTAAGGTTAGGCATTGACCTTCAATGGTTAAGGTTAGGATAAGTCATCGGGCAGTTTTTGCAAGTTTTCACAATTTGTGGGGTACCATCTAGACTACCATTTTTTTTCACCAATGAAAACATGAAAATATCAGTTCAATAGGTCACTAACAGACATATGGTTTTGGTTTTATTCTGTAATCCAGAGTTTGACCCATAGGGACTAAAAATCAGTATATCTCTGGCTCTGTCGCTTCAATCTGGGCCATTCGTTTTTTTTAATAATGCGTGAACCGCCTTTCATTATTGGAGTAACTGTCAGGAATCATTTTAGAAAGACTGCTGCAGCTAGCAAAGATGTTACAAGAAAAAGAAAAAAGTTTGACGGAAATTAATTTAACAAGTTGAGTAAATTGTTAAACTGCCATTAAACTGAACCAAATGTTAAAGGTGCTGAATGCGAGATTGGGAGCATTTCTATGGCCTCCGCATGGCTCTCAACATGGCGACGGCTGTTAGCTAATGGTAATGTTAACTAATGTTAACAGTGAAAACGACAACAACACTGCTAACAGTGTTAACCTCGGGGGAACCAGAAGTTGGGTGCTTCGATTCTATCGGTCGGGACGGCGTTATCAACTGTAACCGCCGTAGGAGAGCAGCATCGTGAGCTACATCCACTAAAAACATGCACAGCCAGCCCGGCGATGTGAACAAAGCACAGAGAAGCTTGAATTGCAACACACACAGAGGGAGAGTGACTTCATTCTCTGCTCAGGTATACCTCCTCTATATCTTTACATAGCAAATAGTTGTTTGCTGCTATATTAATGCTCAGGATATCGAATAGAGAACCTTTAAAGGATATGTGATTAAAGGAAATAGGTGAAGATTTATTAACCAAACCAAACCACAAAAACTAAAACTGATGTTTAAAGATTCAAGTTAGGGTTACGTGACTGGTTTTACTTGTCAAACGTTTATCAGTCCCAGAGTAGCTACTCCTCCGCCAGAGGAAACAGGTTGTAGGATTCTTCTTCTGTGGCTTCAGTGACTTTACTGAGTAATATCATTTGGGCTCAGAAACTACATATTTTTAACATAAAGTCTGTATTATAAACCGGGGGCGTAGAGTTTTAAATTTGTAAGTATATTTGGGACAAATAGTGAGGATATCTCGGCCTCTTCTGCTTTAATTATGACCATTCAAAATTTAAAAAAAAACTCTCTTTTGCAATAATAACGTGACACTAAATCACTGGCTTACTCTTTCAAATGATATGCAGTTTCACATTATGAGCCCCCATAAATGAGTTTCTTACTTTCTGAGTGCTGGAAGAAGCGTGCTGTATCAAAAGCAAATAATCCCACAGGCACTTTATGATTTTAAGGCGGTAGATAAAGACTCAGTTCATAAGAAGTATAGCTGATCATCTGTCAACATTGAGGTTTGCACAAGGTGGGCCAGGCCTCCGACGATCACCAGCGGTGTCGCTCTGGATGTTGATAGGAGAGCAAACAAAGAAACGATGGCTTCTGAAGGTTGATTTTATTTGACTGCAACTTCTGCTCACACGTTCTACAACAGGTTTGTCTATTCAAATGTCTCCCTTTGATGCAGGGCCGGCTTAATAGGCCATATAGGCGGTCGCCTAGGGCGCCACCTCCTGGGGGGCACTGTTCGCCCTCGAAAAAAAATAGAAATAATAATTATTTTTTTTTTAAATGCTGGTGGGCGCACATCCTCATTTCTGCATTGAGGTAACAAATGAACAAATAAATAAAGTGCACCGTTCCATGCGCATCACAACAGCCCAAGTACGATTCAGGACGTAAGATCAGATGTCAAGAGGCACAGATATCTAGTATTTTCACATTTTATCTTCATAATGAAAAGGTCCAAACATTCAGGTGTACAAGGAATAAAGAGGAGAAAAGAGGAGGAGAAAAAGAAAGCCCAATATAGAGGTATGGTGTTGGTCCAAATCCGAATTTGGCCCAGGGCACCGAAAGGCCCTGCTTTGATGATAATAATAATAATAATATGACATTAACCAGTTGTTTCCTGTCCTACCTGGTGCAATGTTGAGCAGTTTGCAAGCCGTGTCGACATCCTTCAGCACTTCTCCCACCACCATGGTCTGGACCTGCTCCAGGCAGCGCTCCTCCACTTGACCCTCCATCTCAGGCGGGGGCTCCTGGGGTTGGCTGGACTTGGCCGGGTTCGTCTCCGGAGTCCTGGAGGGAGGAGCGGCGGGAGCCGGGGCCTCTGTCATCCTCAGCACCCAGGGGCTCTCCTCTATGGTTAACCTCTCGTAGCAGGGGAGGTAGACCCCCGGCCAGCTGAGCTCGGGCAGCTCTAACAAGCTGCGGGGCGACTTGATGTCCTCCGTCTTGTCCAGCCAGGCCATCCTGGCGTCAACATGGGGGTGGCTGATGTACAGAGGTGAGTGCACGGTGTAGCCTGTGTGTTCATAGCCTGGACTCCCCATGCTCATGTTTGTTGAACACTGGAAAGACGAAACCACTGTTGTTATAAAAATGTGTGTCATAACTGATTTCCACCCAACTTGACATTTCCAACAGTGTCTCTGAGTTGCATCGATGCTACCATACCCTAATGCTCAATATTTAAACAGGAGCAATCCTAAAGTAAACCTGACATTTGTTCTATGGTATTTACTTTGCTGGGACTTAAATATGGAATCTGTCATTCCAGCTTTGTAAACTGGAGCCACTGCGACTGTTAAATTCATCGGAGCCATTGCTTGTCTTTCAACGTGTTTTAATGCGACTCAAAAATCCAGTTTTGGTAATCCCGCATTGGTGAGAATTCATTTCAGATTCTCTCATGTATCTATACGTTTGGGAAAAATCCAGGTCAGACAAGTTCAGCTTGTGTGAAATTGTGACCTTACCTCCCATTATTTTCAATATCAGAAAGCAATCTACAGTACTCCACCTTTAAATGCAGATAAAGAAAGGAAGCCTTGTCTGAAACTCCAACTATAAGGAAATAACAATTTTACTGCAATTCCCAAATGCGTGGGATTTCCGTATCACAGTGTAACACCCAGTGTCTTTTGGAAATTAATTGCAAAATAAAAGCTTGATAGAATAGAGCATAAAGGGTGGGACACATAATAATAATGCGGATAAAGGATAAATTGCTGGATTGTATTCATCACGGTATGAGTAAGAGAACAGCTCACCAGACTGGGAGTGGTGCCGTATGCCACTGTTTGATACACCTGTTTCCATTTTAACTGATATACTTCAATAGAATAGAATATATGTGACATTACAAAAGACAAAAGTTAGTGAAATAGATAAAAAAAGTATTAGACTGTTCACACTGAACACATTATGCTGAATGTTATTCACAGGCTATCTTTTGATAAACATTGACTGTGAACTACTGACAAGTAGATTGATCAGGTAGCTGGTACTCAGTCCAAAACAATGACACATGGAGCGAGGTGGTGTGATAAGGCACTTCTCTTGGAGTTTTGTTAACAAAACAGAGCCATAAATAACTGATAAAGATATTTAAGTATGTTTGCAGGACTAAAGAGGAAGCAGTAATTACACCAGCGTTATTTATTTATGTCCTGTAGCCAACAATTTATTTTCCAAATTTACCACAAAGGTTCATCACAGAGCTCAGAGTTGTGATTAACTGTGTATAGATTACCAATACAAATGCATTTAACAAATGTCAAACTAGAGGAATACTTGTAAAAGAAAACACTTCCTATAGGTGCATGGCCTATAGATGTCTGGACACATGTCTCTATTATTTCCTCGCCTGCAGCCATTAGCAGTTTAAATGTTTAGCGGCAGTAAAAACTTGCTCGTCTAGATTATCCGTTCTCTCTGACACAAATGGCTTTACTGCGTGTGTGTGTGTGTGTGTGTGTGTGTGTGTGTGTGTGTTCCAATGAAGGCAGCACGCTCATGAAGGCAGGTCTAGTATTTGCAGACTTCTATTTGGAGTTGTGTTTTAGACCTCGTTAGATAGCAGCCAAACTGATATGAGAGGAGATATGAAAAGCTCTGGTCATTCATCGCCACCTGCATTCCTCTGTTCTTTAGACAAAAGGTGTTTGACACACACACACA
>CAKAOH010024461.1:0-12392 GCA_916701665.1 Sebastiscus tertius | reverse complement strand
ACCACTCTGCCCATTCTCCTCTGACCTCTGACATCAACAAGGCATTTCCGTCCACACAACTGCCGCTCACTGGATATGTTCTCTTGTTCGGACCATTCTCTGTAAACCCTAGAGATGGTTGTGCGTGAAAATCCCAGTAGATCAGCAGTTTTTGAAATACTCAGACCAGCTCGTCTGGCACCAACAACCATGCCACGTTCAAAGTCACTTAAATCCCCTTTCTTCCCCATTCTGATGCTCGGTTTGAACTTCAGCAAGTCGTCTTCACCACGTCTAGATGCTTAAATGCATTGAGTTACTGCCATGTGATTGGCTGATTAGCTATTTGTGTTAACAAGCAATTGAACAGGTGTACCTAATAAAGTGGCCGGTGCTAGTACCGGGTGGTCTTCTGCTGCTGTAGCCCATCTGCTTCAAGGTTGGACGTGTTGTGCGTTCAGAGATGGTATTCTGCATACCTTGGTTGTAACGAGTGGTTATTTGAGTTACTGTTGCCTTTCTATCATCTCCAACCACTCTGCCCATTCTCCTCTGACCTCTGACATCAACAAGGCATTTCCGTCCACACAACTGCCGCTCACTGGATATGTTCTCTTGTTCGGACCATTCTCTGTAAACCCTAGAGATGGTTGTGCGTGAAAATCCCAGTAGATCAGCAGTTTTTGAAATACTCAGACCAGCCCGTCTGGCACCAACAACCATGCCACGTTCAAAGTCACTTAAATCCCCTTTCTTCCCCATTCTGATGCTCGGTTTGAACTTCAGCAAGTCGTCTTCACCACGTCTAGATGCCTAAATGCATTGAGTTGCTGCCATGTGATTGGCTGATTAGCTATTTGTGTTAACAAGCAATTGAACAGGTAATAAACAGCCTAATAAAGTGGCTGGTGAGTGTATATGGTGTTTAGATTTCCTGGTTCACAATTACGTTAATTACACACAAATTTTGTGGGACTACTGACTTTTGTATAGCTACGAACGGTGTATGAGTCCAGCCTGAATGTCTTGGAATTTATGTAAAGATCTACGCAAGTAAGCAAATTAACTTTTCCTTTACACTTTTCTGTCTCAATAAGGACAAGAAGCTGAGTCATAAAAATAAACGCAAAATAAAGAAACAGCTGTTTGAGTGAGAATGAGAGTAGTCTACTCACATCCACAGCCATTAGAGGTATACTCTGTATATACTTGTTGTTGTTCTTGTTCTTCAGTGTCTCCCTGTAGTACAGTATGAGGGGTCTAATATTAGATGAGGGGAGACCTACTGTACGGTGACATTTTAAAGCTTTCAGTGATGGTCTGTGTTGTAGTTTGAAGTGCATTAACAGAGAGGTTTTATAACAAACTCAGCTGCCTTTGGCCTATTTGAGCTTCTATTTTTGAACACTTTGCCTCTCAAAGAGGCCGGGAATAGCACCTTGTGTAGGGTAAATCAAACGTGGGTATACTTGGCCTGTGTGGCTCAGTGCGTTAAAGGAATATCCTTATATCGTTTAGACCGAGTGCCGGAAAAGCTTTTCATGCCAGCAGCAAGCGACATGATAATGAATGAATGAAAAGAGTATAAAGCTCAAAATGTGATCACCAAGAACACAAAAATACCCATGAAACACTAAAAGTGATTTTTGTGTGTGCATTTACATAAAACAAATGATTTATGCTTCCCATAAGACACACTGCTTTCCAAGGAAACATAAATACAACTATTCAATCATGACCTGTCACCGTGATTTATCCAGCGAGGCCAATGCCCAGACTTGACTGTTGGCTTTCTAATGTCCTTTACTGTCGGAGCTGGTGTTCACCACCGAGCCTCTTATTGCTCCCCAGGGGGGCTGCTGATGCTGAGATGGGGGGAGGCATCAATGAGCTAACTGGTGGATCAATGGTCACCAAGCCAACCTCTCCGTCCTCATCGAGTGCCTGTGGGAGGTCAACTCTTAATGGCAGAAAGGAGAGATTTACACCTGGGTGTGGCTGGGGGAGGGATTTAAGGATAGATGGAAGGAAGGTGGGGGAAACAAAGAAACAAAGAAAAGGGAGGATAGAGCAGGCAAATAAATTAATAATGGAACATGTGTATCTATTTTATATTTTCACTAAAAGTCACAGTAGTCAAAACCTTCAGATACGTATTGATGACAGTGCCCCTGTCCTGAAAAGCATGCTTTATCTGCTTATCTGCTTTGTAGAGGGGGTAATCATGGTTGTTTTTTGTATAAACTGACCGTTTGGTCCAGCCGGCCTTATTGGTCTTTCTTCAGGTTAATTTTGGGGCGATATAATGAAGTCTCCAGCGTGGCTATGTTGTTTGGAGCCATGAATTTGTTGCAGTATTACATCTCGGATATGTCAAAACCAGAGACTGTATATAAGAAGTGGATGTAGTCACCGTGACGTCACCCATTGGTTTATGGGCTGCTGTTTTGAAGCCTCGAGTTCGGCATTTCGGCCGTCGCCAAATGGAGCCAATGGAGCTAAGTACAACTGAACACTAAATAAGACATTTTAGGCGACCAAAAATGTTATAATTAACTTTCATGAACTAAAAACACGCTGTGAAAGGGTTAAAGGTGTAAGACGAAAACACGGACAACTCCCAGACCGGACAACGCCGTGGTAGCGACCTGTCAATCACAAGGTAGCCACGTCCTAAAGCATCCCCTACTTTATGGTCTATTTGACTCTAAATGGGACCATAATGTACTAAATGAACATCATGCTGTATTGAAGAAGACTTGAAACTAGAGATTGAGACCATAAACTCATGTTTACAATGTTTACTGAGGTAATAAATCAAGTGAGAAGTAGGCTCATTTTCTCATAGACTTCTGTACAATCAGACTTCTTTTTGCAACCAGAGGAGTCGCCCCCTGCTGGCTGTTAGAGAGAATGTAAGTTTAAGGCACTTCAGCATTGGCTTCACTTTTCAGACCCGGAGGTTGCCCACTGGTAAAAACATCTAGAGTTTCCAAATCCAACTTTTTGCGACAAAGTTTTCCTCCTGAGAAAAATACCAAAATGTTTCTTTATAAGTTAAATCTAGCAACTCAGATTGCTACTGTAGGTAATACAGCACGGTTTGGACTTTATATTACATTATATGTTCAATAACTTTTCCTAAACAGTATAACTGCTTCCTCCATCACTCTGAGAGTTGAAATAACATCACTAGTTTATGAGTTCTGAGGTTTTATGGAGACAAAGGGGAGTCATATTTCACCGACTGCTGTAAATGACTCTTCATATTTGATAAAGATGTTTAATGGGTTTAAATCTCTCGGCTTTAGGCTGTTTGAGGGCTGTTCCTCCATTCTTCACAACTCCCAAATGGGCTTCCCCTGCTTTATGTCCACTGATGGATGTCGCCATCAAACTTTCATTGGACCAGAATGTACTTTTTTCTGTAAAAGCAACATACTGTACCTCCTCTAGTTACCTGGCATCTTTGTCCTCATGAAGAATAAACACTGGCATTGGCTGTAACATCATACAGTCCTTTTTTTTTTTACATTCTTGTGCTCCATTTTTCTGCACCTGTTCTGTTTTCACTAAATGGGAGGTAAACAGAGGAGTCCTCGGGCCAGTAACAAAGCCTGCAGTAACAAGAGCTGACTCCATTAGCGGGGAGTCCCTGCTGGATGTGCTGGATGCTGGGTGGGGGTTGGGAGAGGGAATGAATGTAAGGATGGAGGATTGTGAAGTACATTGCAACTGGGAATAGAAGAGGGAAACAATTAGTCTGGGAATCCAACATTTCCCAACACCATAACTCTTAATTTTCTTGACATTTCTGTGTTATTGAGAGTATTTAGAGAGAGTAAAGTCCTTGGAGGAGAAGGGAGAGGTGAAGCTGGTCAATA
Organism: Sebastiscus tertius; assembly: GCA_916701665.1. Taxonomy (NCBI): domain Eukaryota; kingdom Metazoa; phylum Chordata; class Actinopteri; order Perciformes; family Sebastidae; genus Sebastiscus; species Sebastiscus tertius. The sequence goes on along the minus strand of CAKAOH010024461.1, from coordinate 8,529 downwards.
AAAAGACTCTACACTGAAGCCTTGCTGAACTGCACAGCTATATTATTCAAATAAATGATCCGTACAGACACATTGATTTAATCGTGGCTCAGCTACTTTCAAACTATGTCACATAATTTGTATGCTTTAGCCCACAGGAGCTCAGAAACACCTAAATTTGACTGATTGCATTTTGGAAATAATCAATAATCTACATTCTGTGTCAAATCCTCGGGCTTCTTTGGGTTAGGAGAGCGTTGTGTGAGTCCACGTGCAACAGGAGAGCTGGGTTTTAATAGCAAATCCCCATCCTGCTTAGAATAAAAAATCATTAGGCTATTAATTGCAGCACAGATTCCCTGCAGAGGCTGGACGCGGTGCTGCACGTGGAGGCCTTTCCCTGCTCACATGTCTCTTCATGCAGCCCACGCATTCAGCAAAATGACTATTGCACTTTTGTGAATGTTGCTCTCCATTAGAGATGCAGCGGCGCATTGTCGATTGCTTGTTTTGTGGAAATTCACGATAGCTGTGACGCTGGCCCCTCTAAAGGCTGTGCAGAGAGAAAGAAGCACCCGGCACACAATGGAGCACTTAAATGTATTTCAGTTACGGTTTCAGTTTACGTTGTGTCTTCACTGACAACATGGCACTGAGAGGCAACGGGCCAATCCAAATCAGTGGCAGTGGAAACACATCATTATGGCATTCCTCTCGTGCTGATTCCCCGAACAAAACTGCAATACTTAAACTCAGCATGCAAGAAGATGAAAAAACACTGAATCAATCATTCCTTGATGTCAGTAATTCTGCATGTCTTGGCAGTAAGCGTTACAAATTTGTTTTGTGCATTCTCCAAAACAACTTGTCTTTTTTTATTTGCATCAAAGTCTTCTGAATAATCTTCTCTACAAAGTGAAATTATGACTCCACTTGCTGATATTTGCCAAGTTCTCTTAACAAATAAGCTGTAAAATGTGTCTATATTCTCCTTGAATTAAGGTCAGACATGTGGCTTAATGCAAAACGCCCATGTGAACTGTGTAACTTTGCGTTTTTTGCCAGTGGGCAACCTCCGGGTCTGAGAAGTGAAGCCAACGCTGAAGTGCCTTAAACTTGCATTCTCTCTAACAGCCAGCAGGGGGCGACTCCTCTGGTTGATAGAAGAAGTCTGATTGTATAGAAGTCTATGAGAAAATGAGCCTACTTCTCACTTGATTTATTACCTCAGTAGACATTGTAAACATGAGTTTATGGTCTCAATCGCTAGTTTCAAGTCTTCTTCAATACAGCATGATGTTCATTTAGTACATTATGGTCCCATTTAGAGTCCAATAGAGCATAAAGCAGGGGATGCTTTAGGGTGTGGCTACCTTGTGATTGACAGGTCGCTACCACGGCGTTGTCCAGTCTGGGAGTTATCCGTGTTTTCGTCTTTCTACTTTAACCCTTCCACAGTGTGTTTTTAGTTCATGAAAGTTAATTATAACCTCTTTGGACGCCTTTGGTTGTACTTAGCTCCACCCTCTCGTGTCACTTCTGGTTGCAAAATACCAAGATGGCGACGGCCAAAATGCTGAGCTTGAGGCTTCAAAACGGCAGTCCACAACCCAATGGGTGACGTCACGGTGACTACATCCACTTCTTATATACAGTCTGTAGTTTTTCCTTAAGGCCATGTTTGTAAGCCCTCTGTCCTTACCCTCCCATTTCTTCTTCAGGATATATATATATATATATGTAAAATTACACTTTAATAACATCAGAAAAAAACACCTCAACGTTGTGATTACTGTCATTAATTATGAAGCATATTAAGTTTAGAGATAATATTCATAAATACGAGGCATCATTCCCAATTTCTCCCTGAAGGCCTAATTTACAAATATTGCATCAGGAAAAAAAATGCATTTTTCCAGTCACTGTGAAGGGCACAGATGGCGCTGAATCCATAAACATGAGTTCATTTGAGGTTGTTGAAGATGCTGCAGTGCTCTGAGATGTCAGGAAGTCAGCACAGTGACTTTGGGCTTTTGTCCGCCAAGTTGCTCGTTCTGCTACAGAGAGCCACAATAGCAGATGGTGATAATGTGAGAACTGTTGCATAAGGAAAGGTTACCGGAGGTGAATGTGTAAAGTGATGTTTGAGCAGCGCCTTCATAACTTTGGTTCAGTACTTTCTGAAGGTTAGATAAAGCCATGAACTCTGTCATCTGCAAATGCATTTTATAAATAGCCCAATATCTCTGGGGAGATTATGTCCATAGTGGACGATTCTGCATGTCACAATTTATCTCCAGTGCCAACATTTAATGTCAACGCAGGAACTAGTGTGCCCTAAAGACAAAAAGTAGAGTTGTGTAGGTCGGGATGGTGGGTGGGTGGGTGTGTAGTGAGTCCCACAGAACTGCAATTACTAATTGTGTTTTTGTCAACTGCAGCCTTTCTAAAACCTTAACCAAATGTTTTAGGTTCCTCGCCCTAACCTCAATCGTATTTCATTTGGAGGCTGTCCTCCCAAGAAGAGCGACAGCATCAAAGACATATGTTTACATCCAAGTGACAAAGAACACTTGAGGTCGTAGTAATTGTGACAGGAGCAAAGGAGGAAGGCTGGTGGCGGAGATATAAAGCAACAACGTCCATGTTGGGAGGAGGTCGGGGTCGATGGATGGGTCAACAAAACATTGGACCTCATCACAAGAGACCGCTGTTTGTTTCCCGTTTCTCACCAACAGTCAACGTTGTTTTTACCACGTCGTTCCCAAACCTTAATCACGTGTTATTATGATGACAAAGGTCTAACCTAACCTTAACTACGTACTTATTTTAACCCGAACCATGATCTTTCACTAAACCTAACCAAACTATAACCATCGTCTTGTCACATCGTAAAACTGATTTATTTTTCATCAGTGATTTTGTAACAGGCAAATGATGTTGTGCTGTTGATATCAGCTCAGAAAACACCTCTATGTGTTGTTCTATAAGACATGAACGAACACCATATTTAGTCATTTAATTTGGAGGACTTGCCATAACCACGATCTTTAAACTTACCATAGTTACCATGCACAGACATTGCAGAAAGGGAGAATGACATTTGACATTTTCTGCAAAACTATAAATATACCAGGATGCTGCTGACAGTTCTCATTTACAAGAATTGGAGAATAAAGCAATTTCAATTCTACTTCTTTATCTTTAAAGGGGACATATATATATAAAAAAACTCTCCTTTCAGTGTTTGTGCTCATACATTTGGGTATCTGGAGTGCCTACCAACCCACAAACACTTTTTCAGGAGGGGGTCTTACAGAGACAGGCGCTAAAACGGAGCATTTCAAACAGAGGGTGAATACAGGTATATCCAGACAGACAGTTAACATGTTCTAGTAGAAACCCAAAATACAAGTATGAACCTGAAAATGAGCACGATACGTCCCCTTTAACTCAAAACAAAAGAAACGTCAAAACCTGTTCAGAAAGTATGTTTCCTTCACCGTGTAATTGTGGACCCAGTGTAAACATCCATTCTCCAAAATTACAGTAACTTCATCCTCTAAAGAGTTACAAAACCACAACTTTTCTCAAGCCAGAGCTCAGTAACAAAAACTTTCTATTCTTATCTTGAATATCTCCGCTGCGTCCCATAGAGATTCCCATCTAGTCTGAGCCGTGTGCCGTAAAGCTCCAGCAGTCTGTGTACTTCTTTACTCTTGAGTCGTCTGGAGGCTGCAGAGGGAGTCTGTGTTGAGAAGCGTTAATAGACTCAGAGCAACACACAAAGGAGACTTTATCCCTTATCGATGGAGGGGAGGACTCCAATAAACTACGTGAGCTCCGGGCAGGATGATTGAACTGTGGGTTGAATACTGCTTTAACTAACAATGGGGATTTGTTTCCCCTCTGGTGTGTAGATCCAGGTATTGAAGGTGTTGTGATGCATTCGTGAGCTTTTCAAAAGCTGACATGTCTGCAGATTTACAGTATAAGTGTATACATCAGTCTGAAATCAAGGACCCGTTGTTTCAAAAATTAGTAATAAAGTTGTAAATCTGCAGTGGTGGAAGAAATACTCAGATCTTTTACTTTAGTAAAAACAGTAATACTACACTGTAGAAATACTTTGTTACAAGTAAAAGTCCTGCATTCAAACTCTTAGCCTACTTCAGTAAAAGTACTAGCATCAAAATATACTTAATGTACCAAAAGTAAAAGTAGGCCTACTCATTATGCAGACCATGTACTGGATTATAATTATTGATGCATTAACGTGTAAATCACTTTAATGTTGCAGCTGGAGCTAATTTTGATTAATTTATAAAGGCCTACTGCTTCGTAGCGTAAACTTCGTAAAGTGCAATAGACGTGTTTCGCTTTAAGTTATCATTATGAAGCTGATTGCACAATGTAATTAATGGCTATAGAATAATGACACTATCGGCGTTTATGCCTAATTTATACTTCTGCAGAGATGGTTTGTGGTGCATGTAGAAAGCTGCAGAGACACGCCGCGCACCACATGAAACATGTGATTACGCAGCAAACACCGCAGACGCCTCAGAAGTTTGATCACATTCACACCTGGAAGTTGCCCAGTACAACCACAGTCTGATCTGTTGGCTACTGAGCAGCTCCACTGGAGCGGTTGGGGTTAAGGGTCACCTAAATGGTGGTAGTTTGTTTTCGTCACCAAGATTGATCCTACTGGTCCGTGGGATTGAACCTGCAACCTTCCGGTCTCCCGTTTGCTTCTCTAACCTCTAGGCCACCACTACCTAAAAAAAAAAATTCCTCTAAAAACCCTCAAAAATGAGCAGCACTAAAACTTTATTCTCTTATATCCGATCCAGTTGTCTTTGCAACAGCGACAACATAAATACCACTTGCTGTCTGTTGCCAGTTTTATCTATAATAAAGTATCATAATGTATTATTGATTTATATTTCGTATTAATAACATAAATCTGCAAAGTAACTACTATTAACTTAGTAACTATTAGTGGAGTAAAAAGTACAATATTTGCCTCCAAAGTGTAGCCTAGTGGAGTAGAAATAGAAGGTAGCACTGTACAAGTACCTCAAAATGTACCATTATCATAACAAACTGTGCTATGTGACAAAATATAAAACAATATACAAGTCAATCTTAAAAGTATAGTCAGTTAAGTTGGCAAAAATGTCCCTTTAATTGGACTTTGTGCGTTTGCTGATACTGTTGCTTTGTCACCAGCCAGTTAATCAGCAGCTATTTTACATTTGTCTTCATGACGCCTCCTCTGTGTTAGTGCACACGAGGTCACCAAAAACAACTTAATCACAGACTTTGGTAGCATTCTGGGATGTGATCACCGAAAAGTAAAAAAGAAATCTGCGAAGCTTTTCTCTCAGAGCCGTCTGGTGCGTCTGTCCTGGCAGCAGGAGCGAGTTGGCTCCGACGCAAAAAAGATGAAATAGATTCAGAAGAATTGGCCACTTTTCTACTCAGAGGCGGCAAACAGGAAGATGCAGTGTGGCCCGAACTGAGGAGATTACACAGAGAACAATGTCATCATGCTGGAGGCGTCAGCAAGCATGCATCCAAAAATAGCTGATGGTCTTGTTACAAACATTTGGTTTGGATCAACACTGTATTTGGTTAAATCCTGGGGAATATTTACATGGATAAACTTGCCATTTGTTGTATATTTTCCCAAATCTTAAAGAATTATGAGCTGAAGCATTATCAGCACAGAAGGCTCTGATAGAAATTAAACACCTAATGCTTTAATAGTGTTACAGACGTGAAAATAAGGAGCACAGTTTGAGTTTATAGATGATTATTATGTCAAATGATGGCGGAATATGTGTTTACACAATAAATCCATGTGACATTTTGATTTCCTTCAGTACATTTGCTTTGAATCAGCATTATTATTACTCAATGAGATTATTCACATTTCCACTTTGATATGTTTATCAGCCAGCCTACAATCTGATGCATTGGACACATTCCTGTGCGATTATCTTTATTAGACAAAGACGCCCATATTAACGCTCCTCTCACTCTCAAACTGCTTTACAAAATATGCAAATGTAATCACCATGAGTGGCCTCACGTTGCCCTCTGTGGGTCTGAGAAAGCGTTCCGTAAAATGGGATTATTTCATTTAATTTCCCTATCAACGGCCTCGCTGGGGGCTCGCGTTGCCATGGACGTCTCCGAGATGACGGAGGTATTTGACCATAGAAACGGAGAGGCTCACGGATACGGAAAGAGAAAAAACCTCTTTTGAGAGCTGCTGCTTTATCTTATCTCACAAGGTGTCAGTTTCCATGTTCTCAATCTCCTCCAGGAGTGATCTTTGCTCCCCCAGCAGCTGAGAGGAGAAGCTTTTCAAATAACAAACATCCCAAATCCTGCAAGTTTCTACTGTGCAGCCGCTATGCAAAGCTGCGTGGGTTTTTATTATGCAGATCCCGGCTTAAGAAATCTCTAGATAGTCTGCCCTGTTTCTGTCAATCAGAAAATCAGATGTGGAAAGTAACCAAGTACAGTTTCGAGGATTGATATCTTACCTTTTAGTGTTTCATTTTACTTTAAAGGTGCTAAATTCGATATTCAGAGCATTAAGATGGCAGGAAACAACTATCAGCTATGTGAAGATATAGAGGAGTAATGTCTACCTGAGCAGAGAATGAAGTCACTCTCCCTCTGTGTGTGTTGTAATCTGAGTTTCTCCGTGCTTTGTTGACATAGTCGGGCTGGCCGCACCTGTTTTTAGTGCATGTGAGCGTGCCCCACTGTCTTGCTCACAGCCGCCGCTCTGCACTGCTCTCAAACAGCGGTTACAGCTGATAACGTCCAAACTAACGGTGTCGCCGCAGAAGGATAGCACGTAGCCTCTGGTTCCCTCTTAGGTAAATACTGTTAGTTGTCAGCAGTGTTGCAATTGTTTTCTCTGTTAGCGCTGTTAGCAATGTTAACTGTTAACTGTTGAGAGCCATACGGAGGCAATACAAAATGCTCCCAATCTCGCATTTAGCACCTTTAATACTCCACTGCATTTCAGAGAAAAATATTGTATTTTTCACTCCACGTTATTTATTTGACAGCTGCTGAAATACTTAGTCAGTTAATCAAGTTAATCAATTAGTCTGTTGACAGAAGATTCATAACAATTTTGAAAATAAATCATTAGATCATTTATCAAACTAAAATGTCAAACATTCACTGGCTCCAGCTCCTCAAACATGATGATTTGTTGCTGATTCATCTCTTTTATGTCATATCTAAATTAGGGCTGTCTTTGACCAAAGAAATTCTTAGTAGACTAACACTCATACGGTTTGTCAACTAATCGATTAGTTGAATTAATCGACAGATCTGTGAAACTGAGTTTCTCCACAAAGAATCACACAAAAGCGCCACTTTAAATCTTGTGTTTACCAGAGATGTGCTCATAAGTTTCTTGGAAATAAGTCATTCAGCATGAAAAAAGCATAAAAAATGACTAATGGACTAAAGAAATCTTAGTTGACAAAGATCAAAAACACCAATTAGATAACCAATTGTCTAAGAGGGGGCAGCCCTGATTTAAATTGATTATTTTTCAGGCATTGGGATTGTATATTGGAAAAAAATCTAGCAATTTGATGATGGGCTTGTGACGAACATTTTTCATTATGTTTTGACATTCTATAGACAAAACAATCAATTGATTAATCAATACTGTTACATGCTAATACAAAATATCATTAGTTGCAGCCCTATAGTGGTAAAAGTTACTTTGCTGATTAAGATTTGGCCTAAAACATGTTATTAGCCTATAAAATATGATGCATTGTTATAGACAAACTACCAGCAGCAGCACTTTTTAAATCATCACTGTTGTATCAGTAAATAGCTTCTTATACTTTATGTAATTCATGTAATATACTTGCTGATTAAGTACTTCTGCTTTAGTAACAGTTTGAATGAAGGATTTGTACTTTTAATTGAATATATTAAGACTACATTACTGCTGCTCTTTCTTAAGTAAACGGACTAATCGGCTTAAGAGAGCATCTTCTAAAACAATACTTTTGTCTTTGGTTTGGTTGTCTTCATATATAAGTGATGTATTATATCTGCATGATCACATTTTAATAATTGCTCTGTATTGAAAGGATGATCTGGCATTGTTTCTTTTATAATCCCCTAAACAATTAGGGTCAGTAATGTCTACAGACACTAAAGTATCTGTCGTCATATCTGGCTGTAAAGCCCATTAAAGGAGCCTCTGTCTCCACACTGACAGTCCACTCCTCCAATGGTTGTGTGGAATCCACTGCTCATCCAATAGCAGCCCAGTCTGAGCTGATGCTGGTTTCCTATTGGTGGAGAGTGTGTCTCCTCGGTGCTGATGTCTTTTCCTCTGGTCCAAGGTTGGACTTGCAGTAAGAGAGAAAAATAAATTAAAGAAAGAAAAAAGAAAAAGAAAAAAAAGAAGCAAAGAAAAAATAAATAAACAAATAAATAAATAAAGAAAGAAAGAAAACTTTAAAAAAAAAAACTTTAAAAAAGCCA
>CAKAOH010024458.1:0-14775 GCA_916701665.1 Sebastiscus tertius | reverse complement strand
GGTGGAAGATCCATACGCAGCCACAACAGCCTGGCACCTCCTCCTCATGCTGGTCACCAACCTGGTCACACGTTGCTGTGGGATGGCGTTCCATTCCTCAACCAGGATTGGTTGCAGGTCAGCTAGCGTGGTTGTGTTGGTCTCTCTAACACGTACAGCTCGCCCAAGCTGATCCCACAAGTGTTGAATTGGGTTGAGGTGTGGACTCTTGGCAGGCCGTTCCATTCTCTCTACTCCCACATTGTGGAGGTAGTCTGTGATAACCCTGGCTCTGTGGGGGTGAGCGTTGTCATCTTGGAAGATGAAGTTAGGTCCCAGATTGTGGAGATGTGGGATCGCCACTGGCTGCAGAATCTCATCCCGATAACTGCATTGAGATGGCCTTCAATGATGACGAGCCTTGTTTTGCCAGTGACATCATTGAGGGAACACACAGCCACGCTGGCTGCAAAGAATCCTGGTTGAGGAATGGAACACCATCCCACAGCAACGTGTGACCAGGACCAGCATGAGGAGGAGGTGCCAGGCTGTTGTGGCTGCGTATGGATCTTCCACCGCTACTGAGGCTCCTGACGGTGGATTAAATGAATAAAGTGTAAAATAGCCAATATGTCTTGTTTGTTCCTTGTTACTGATAGAGAGTTCAATCATCCAATCCACCGAACAACTCAAAACAAGAGTCAATATCAACAGGAGAATACCCTGTTTACCATTGGCAGAGCATTTTGGCAAATGTTTCTTGGTCGCTACCCACATAATCAGCTGTGCTGCTCATCCCACAAATGCATGATCCTTACAAGTTGGACATCATTGTGAAGGTAAATAAACAGGCTTTCCAACAATGTAAAATCCAATGACAATTAGCATTGTAACAACAGAGAAATAATCCACCACACACAAATTTCCAAACTTTTTTTTCCAAGTTTAGATGTTTTTCTTGTATACAAACATTACTGGGTGTGTGCGCATTCAGGGGACAAAACCGCTTTGGTAGCTAGTCACAAGATTGTAGTCAACCGTTGTAATCAACGTAGATTTCGCATAGTTTGTTCATTCTTGTTCACCTGTTATGAAATGGGTACTGTTAGATCAGACATTCTGTAAGTGTGATGTGACTTGGGGGACTAAGGTCTGTTTGGTTGACACTCCGGTCAGAGTTCAAGTTACGTGAGTCCCTCTTGATGGATGCCTCCTGACAATTTTTCCTCAGCGATTCCTCAACAGGTTTAACATTAATATAAAACTTGGATTTAGTCTTGTTATTAGTACTTAGTAGTATTATACACAGCCGCTCTTTGTATGTCGGGCAGGTGACATTAGACATTGACATTAGACCCCTGACGGCTCGCTATTAAATAGCGTGTTGCTGGTTGCTACGTGACGCCAAAAGTCCATTTTGTATTGCAGATATGTATGAGCTAACGGACATTAGCTAACGTTAGCTTTCACCTCCGCTTGTTGTTGTGACCTCGGGGGAGGAGGAGTGGCTGCTCCGGTAGACTTCCAGATGTCTTCCCTTCAAAATGTAACGTTACGACATACCGGAGTGAGCTTTCACCGCTGTAGTCTCGGGACGTTACAACAATTTAGAGCCGTAACGAAGTCTTGCATCACTTTTAAGTTTTAAGGCATTGTTGCTAAATTTATCTAAATATTTCCTTAGGGTGTGGGTTGATCACCTGGTTGTTGATTAGTTCATTTCTATCGATCTGTGGAGCATGACAGCTCACCGTGACCACCTGCTGCTCTGCTTGCGCTGTGTGACTAGAATGCTTTTACCCATCTGGATCCATAGGCCTGGATCCATAATCTCCTTCTGTTTTCAGCAAAGTCATGTGATCCCGTCGGAATATTAAACATTTTCACTCCATCTTTTCTGCGGTTGGTGCAGTTTACTGCACAACAACTCCTCGTCATCTCTGCTTGGAGCTTGGCTCTGCCAGACATGCTGTGTTTTCTGCCCCCTAGCTGTACTCACATCTCTGTGACGACGTCGCACAGAAACCCGTCTATAAAGTTACAATGTTATAAAGTTACAATCAAACATGGCTTTATTGAATCCCCTGAACACTTGGTTTGACATTGTAAGTATTTCACTGTAACATTCTATATTCATGACTTAATAAGCAACCATTGAAGTTAAAGTTTGGAATACGTATACGTCAGATTTTGATTGACAGTGGGCTGGTAACATTCACAAACAACCCCACAACTGTCATCAGATTCAAATACTGCTAAGCTCTTATTGGTGCACACTGGCATCTCTCATGTGACACAGAAAAACTGTTCTACCTTACTGTATCTTGGTAGAACATTTGTGTTCATGTATCAGTCAGTCAATCAAACTGTATTTGTATAGCACCTTTCATTCAGGTTATTGCAGTTCAAAGTGCTTCACAGATGACTGACAAGCAAAAAATAAGACAGAACAAGGGTGGACCATGAAAACAACAGAAAAGACAAAAACAATTAAGAAATTTGACAATTTGTGACCAATGGACGTGAGACAACACGATAAAAATGTAGTAAAATAGAATTAAAAGCTACAATAACAGTAATAGTAGTAAGACAGTGTGAAATAAAAACTAGATTAATAGAATAACAAAATAGAATAAAATTATACAGCTAAGACCCATAATAAGATGCTGATTGAGAAAATAAGTGTTCAGGGCCTTTTATAAGCCAGTGATAAATAAAACTAGTGGGTTGCAAGGTTGTGAAAAATCCCTTTGGCTGGGGTTTATCCTCCTTATTTATGACACTTGATTTTCCTTTCTTGTTGCCACAGAGCAATTGAACCAAAATCAGTTTACAAACAACTAGCGCTGTCAATCGATTAAATAGTTAATCATGATTGATCGCATAATTGTCCATAGTTCATCACGATTAATTGCAAATTAATCACACATTTTGTATCTGTTCAAATGTACCTTAAAGGGAGATTTGTCAAATATTTAATACTCTTATCAACATGGGAGTGGACAAATATGCTGCTTTATGCAAATATATGTATATATTTATTATTGGAAATCAATTAACTAAACAATGACAGATATTGTCCAGAAACCCTCACAGGTACTGCATTTAGCATGAAACAATATGCTCCAATCAGAACATGTCAAACTGCAGCCCAACAGGCAACAACAGCTGTCAGTGTGTCAGTGTGCTGACTTGACTATGACTTGCCCCAAACTGCATGTGATTATCATAAAGTGGGCATGTCTGTAAAGGGGAGACTCGTGGGTACCCATAGAACCCATTTACAGTCACATATCTAGAGGTCAGAGGTCAAGGGAAACCTTTGAAAATGGTCATGACAGTTTTTCCTTGCCAAAATGTAGCGTAAATTTGGAGCGTTATTTAGCCTCCTTCACGACAAGCTAATATGACATGGTTGGTACCGATGGATTCCTAACTTTAAAACTAAGCTCACTACAACCTAAAAATCGCAAGTTGTGTTAATACATAAAAGAAATTAGTGGCATTAAAACAAATGTGTGTTAATGCGTTATTATCGCATTAACTTTGACAGCCCCACTAACAATTTTTCATAACATCACAGGGTTATAAACAGTGATGTGTTATCACTTACTGATGTACGTCCTGATATTTGAATGGTTAAGCAGTCGCTTGGCTTAGAAATCAAGTGCATAAACTACATAGTCAGTAACTGTGAGTCTGTGAACTGAACTGAACAAACCGATATGAATCAGCAAGGTGAATCATAATTTCCACCCCTAATTGTTGGGTTTCTCACCTTCTAATAAGCTATGCCTGCAGTTATATATGTTAAAGGAATAGTTTAACACAGACATTTGGGGAATTATACTTTTTGCTTACTTGCCGAGAGTTAGATGAGAAGATCAATACCATACTTGTTTCTAAGCTAAATATAAAACTACAGCCAGCAGACGATCAGGCGGTTAGTCTGGTTGTCATAAGTCATGGTGTCCCGTGTGGAGCCAAAAGTCAACGCTGACTCATTTTAATTTACGAATGCAAGTTAATTTACTTTGTTTGAATTCACAACGTTAACCACGTGTTGAAGTCTATCGGACTACCCTGCATGTTGAAAAAATTACGCTAAAGGTACCCAGTGTGTTAAAACACAGGTGACACCACAGGGCCCTGACCAAGCCTCCGTATGTGACGAGTTGGGAGTGTGAACGTGTTGGATAAGCATGGTAAAATGGATGAATGGATTACAACAGTCCATCAGGTGTGTGGTTGTAAATGTTAATAAGCCGTTGATAAACAGATTGTGGTCTGTCCAGTTTATCGGCAGCTCTTTCTTTGTAAGGTGAGGGGTTGAACAGTTCATTAGAGCGGTCAACGTAATCAATTAAAGAGCTAAACAAAGCATTTGTCATTTCGGAGAGAGATATAAACAGGAAATTAGATTTTTCACATCCCGGCAACCCAGAACTTGTTCTTATTAATGGCATTGACCTTTCAGGATGGAACAGCCCGGTCGTACGAAAAAGCGTATGAATGACACGATGACACGACAATGCGCAAGTCAGTAAAGTCAGTCAAAAAGAGTCATACAATATCGGCAAAGCGTTTCAGAGATGGAGAGAAAAGGTGCCAATAATTATTTTTTTACTTTTACTTTTCTTTATTGTTTACTCACTAATTAATTCTATCTTGTTCTGTTTTTTACTGATGCCTCTTGTTATTTGCATTTTGCTGCTGTAATCCTGCAAATTTCCCTGCTATGGGACTAATAAAGGATTATCTTATCTTATTTAGCGTTCTCTTAAACACAGCCAATGGCTCACAGCTGCGGTTAGCAGAAGGCTAAATTATTAGCAACATTTTCTCTCCATCTCTGAAACGCTTCGCTGATATTGTAGCTCGCTAGAGCCTCGAATCACAGTTTGTCATCTCGAATGTATGTGATATCTGGATTCTGGCACCCAACAACACAGCAAGATGACATTTTAGATGTTAGTGTTAGCCTCCAGTCTTTCGTAAATGCATCCGCGTAAATATGCTACGCTCAGAGTTAGTGACGTAGAATAAAAAGACTGCTTATGCTGGGCGGGAGGGGAGGTGGATGGCTCCAACAAACACACGACTTTCAACCAGGAGATCGGTGTTCAACACCAGTGTTTTGTTTTGTAAGTTATGTTCTTGAGGTGTTTTTTAGTTACGTTTGTGATATGTTTTCCATATTTATGTTACGTTGTCTCTAGAGATGTTTATAATGAACCGTTAACCCACATTAAGAATTTTAACCGACTAATGCTATCGCTTAAACATTTAAAAGAAATGTTTTAAATAATTAAAAAGCTGTCAAAACTCAGAGGAGCGGCTAGTCACTTTAAGGAGAAAAGTTGGTCCACCTTAACAGCCCACCTTAAGTGAGCCTGAGCCGGTTTTGCAAGATACAGGAAGTTGTTTTCGGTCTTGAGGAGATGTGGCATTTATTCACTGACAAATAAACTGTACACACACTGCTACTGCCACGTTCACAGCTAGAACACCACTGACAACCCCTTACTCACCGCCGCCACACACACGGTCTGTCGGACACTCGCTAACGTTACGCCGCACTGACACACCGTACGTGTGTGACGACAGAGAGAACGAAGCCACCAGCAACGCTACATCTCAGAACGCAGCACAAACACACACAGTCTGTTGGACACTCAGTATCGTTACGCAGCACAGAGAAGAGGGCAGACACACAGCTGAAAACATCGCAGCTAAACTAAATGGTGTGGTGGGGACTTACTGGGACAACACAAGCAGTATCGTGGCTACTACAGTAACTCACCTGGATGGGTGAACTGGAACTGCACTGCAGTCGGCGCACCGCTGCATGTGACGCACTAATCTTGTTGGTTAGCGGTTAATAATCGGTTAACGAGGGTCGGTTATCGGTTAGACAAAAAATTCTAAATTAGCATCCCTAGTTATTTCTGTACGTATTTTATTAAGTTTACATGCAGTACTTATTTTAACCCCAACCATGACTTTTTCTTAAACCTAACTATATAGTTTTGTTGTCAATGCCTAACTGCGGTTGTTACCATAGTTTTGTTGCGTGGCATACAAATGACACACAAAAAGCAGCGTACGGATGACACGCGAAAATCCTAAAATGTGTCCTCATGACACGCAGAATGTCCTTGTAATGTCGTGCTATATATACGAGATGGGGTTGGATGGAAAGTTATAAGCCATTAATAAGAACATGGTTGTGTTTAAAAATCATTTACTTATGCTTATAAACCTATATAACGGCTGACTTAGTAGAAAGTAATCCATTAGAAAACTATTGATATTGAAATACTGCTACTTGCTCTATTAAAGCACAACAGCTCTTTTTGTCACATCAAACAGCCCAACATCAGTAGACCTCCCACAGTGCCCTACAGAGTCAACCAAACTTTCTGAGAGACTTCACCCCCCCATGCCCTATCCCATCATGGGAGGTTTTGATTCACAGGACTGACAACCTTATTATGCGGCGCACTTATTATTGATATTACGCCGCAGAGGCGCGGTTGCCATGGTCACCGAGCGAGAGACATTTAATTTTCTCTCCTCCATCATCATTATCTATGGGGCCATCTGTTGTGGAAAATGAATTCAGCCTCATTTGCATGACTGATAAGCACATTCTTTATCTGTCCCACAGAAGGTCATATGCCATGGATTTGGGGACTAGAGAGAGAGAGAAAGAGAGTGAGGGGGTGAAACGATGCGTGGTCTTACCTCTATGAACGAGGTAAATGGGGTGCATGTGTGTGTTTGAGTGTCTATTGGAGCTTGGATGTGTGCATGTGTCTGCATAATGCATGGACATGTAATGTTTATGTATGGCCCTCTTGTTTATACCCATGCCATGGCTTTGTTCTCATGTGGATGCTGTTGAATTTACATAAGCACGTGCCCGTGTGTGTGTGTACCCACCATCATTACTACATGCAGTCATTTTGTGTGTGAATGCATATATTTTCACAATGCTGTGTGACTATGTGTGGTCTTATAGGTCTGGGTTGTGGGGACTACTGGTATTTTGAGGTTTAGAACTCAGGGAGAGGGTGTTTTTTAAAGTAATTAAATTTAGTCCAACTTCTTCAAGGGCTACATTTGGGCTTTGGTTTAGTGCACAGACTTTCCGACTATCGTGCAATGTTAAAATAAAAGCTGCATTCCAGCAGCCCATTGACCGGCCCGTTGTCATTCGTCATTCCCAGGGCGTCAAATACCAACGCTTTGTCACAGCTTTTGGCGTTCGATACTGCCGCACAAGGCACCCTTTAGCGTCGGTATGAGACGCACAGGGCTTTCCATTAACTACAATGTAAACCCATCCACGTCAATATTAAACGCTGAGAGAAAATGCTGTGGTGATGTAGTTTAAAGAGCGAACCAACAAACAGACCTCCTGCTTCCTGTACGCATGTGTGTGTGTTTGTGCCGGTGGAAGAGTACTGCTGGCGTTGTTTGACTGACGCTTCTCCCTCTGTCAGCTGTCTTTTTTTTCGTTTTGTTTCGTTGTGTTGCTGTTTCTATCCTGTCCTCCTGAGTTTTGTTGTCTTCTGTCTCGATCCCGCTCTTGTTTTCCGTTTTTGGTCCTGCTCACTGAAACCCGGCAACAACCCGACAGTTTCTTCTCCCTTAACCAAGCATCCCCCCCAACTTTGGCTACCTCTGTAAACCCCGCTGCTCCCATCGTGGAGGGAGTTTTATTCAACCGGAACCTCAGGACCACAAAACTCACTTTCCCTACAGTCACCCCATTCGAATTCCTTGTCTTTAAAACCTGCTCCACCTCAGTCATCCTCATTTATCGCCCACCTAAACCAAATTCATCCTTCCTCTCCGATCTGTCTGAACTCCTTACCCTAGCATCATCCTTACCCGTACTGCTATACATGTCAACTTCAACATTCACATAGACTCCCCGACCTGTAAATTTGCTTCTGATTTCACCACTTTACTTAACAACTTCAACCTCACCCAGCACATCACCTTCCCCACACACAATAAAGGCCATATTCTCGATCTTGTCTGCTTTGCCAACGTCACGGTTCTCAACATCCACCCATCCCCCTTTCCCCTATCTGATCACAAACTCATCTAATTCACAATCCCTTCCCCAACACCCCGTCCTCAACTCTCCAGAATCATATCATTCCATAACACTAAGTACATCGATCCCCTCCATCTCTCCGACCTGCTATATACTGCAAATCACCATCAACAACTCAATGTTCCCCGTGTCTGATCCAGCAGCACCCACAACGGCCCCTTTTCTCTCCATCACTCTGGACCCCCTGATCCCTCCCCCCCATCGCCATCTCTCCCGGTTCGACCCAGTTGACCCAACCACCATTTCCAAATTTCATCAACTCGTCCAAACCCACCACCTGCTCCCTGGACCCCCTCCCCACTCCCCTGCTGAAGTCTTGCCTCCCTGTCCTATGCCCCTACCTCACCAACCTCTTCAACTCCTCACTGTCCCACGGAACTGTCCCCTCTGCCTTCTAAACCGCTGCTGTCACCCCCATGCTCAAGAAACCTGGTCTTGACCACGCATGTCTCAATTACTACCGTCATGTCTCCAACCTCCCCTTCCTCTCCAAAACCCTCGAACGCCTCGTCACCACACAACCCCAATCCCACCTGCACTCCAGTAACTTATTTGAACCCCTTCAATCCGGTTTTCGCCCCCTCCACAGCACAGAAACTGCACTCCTCCAAGTCCTCAATCACCTCCTCACCTCTGCCGACACCGGAGCCCTCAACATCCTTGTCCTCCAGGACCTGAGTGCAGCCTTCAATATCGTGAGTGACAACATCTTACTCATCAGAATCCAAGACATCGGTATTGAAGGTATTGCACTCAGCTGGCTCCGGTCCTACCTCACCAACAGATCACATTTCATCTCCCTTCAAAACAACTTCTCTGCCACATCTACAGTCACACAAGGTGTCCCCCAAGGCTCTGTACTTGTCCCACTCCTTTTCGTCATCTATATATTCCCCCTCGGTGAGATCTCAACCTGGACTTCCACTGCTATGCCGATGACACACTGATATATTTAAGCACCAACTCCCCCCACAACCCACCCCTCTCCCACATCAACTCCTGCCTCTCTGCAATAAAAACCTGGATGCAAGAGAATTTTCTCAAACTCAACAGCGACAAAACTGAAATCCTTCTCATCGGCTCCAAATCTACCCTCACCAAACTCAACAACCCCACACTCACCATTGATGGCACTACTGTTTCCCTCTCATCCCATGCACGCAACCTTGGCGTGTTATTTGATCCCACCCTCTCCCTTGAGCCTCACATCTGCCAAGTTGTCAAAATCTCCTTCTACCACCTGTGCAATATTGCCAAGATCAGACCCTCTCTCACACCACCTGCTGCCGAGAGGCTTCATCTCCTCCCGCCTCTACTACTGCAACTCTCTCCTGTACGGCATAAGCACTACCTCCATCGATAGACTCCAACTGGTCCAGAATGCAGCTGCCCGACTCCTAACTTATACCAAATCATGACACCACATCACCCCAGTCCTAAAAGACCTCCACTGGCTCCCTTTTTCTCACTGGATCACCTACAAAACCATGCACCAACTGGCACCCCCCTACCTCTCTGACCTCCTCTCTCCCTACCAACCCTCACAGTCCCTCAGATCCACCTCAGCTGGTCTCCTCTCCACCCCCAAGTCCAGCCTCCGCAGCTTTGGGGACAGAGCATTCACCAGGTCAGCTCCCAGGCTTTGGAAATCCCTCCCACAACATATCAGAGACTCTGAATCCCTCAAACTATTTCAGTCCCGCCTCAAGACCCATCTCTTCTCATCTGCCTGCTCCTAGCCCCCCCCACCCTTACCCATTTGTCTGTATATGAGTGTGCGCATTTATTTTGTTAAGTGTCTTTGAGTTCCAGAAACGACTATATAAATTGAATTTATTATTATTATTAGGCCGCTGTTCGTGTCCCATGCGTTACGTTTCACTTTCACTTTACAATCATTTGATCATTCATGTCCCGTGTTCACAACATCAAGTAACATTTTCACTGTACAAATGTAGTAATTTTAAGCCCAGTCATGTTTTTCCTAAATCTAACTGAGTGGTTTTGTTGCTTGAACCTAAGCAAGTGTTTTTGCTTAATTCACAACATTAAACACATTTACTTCGACCGAAAAGTGACGCATAGGGGTCTGACAAAGCGTCAGTGTGTGACGAGCTGGGATGAGAACGTGTTGTGGGGATTTGTCACTCTGAACTATACCCTTCGCACATTACACATAGTTTAGATTAGGTATTGACTTTTATAGGACTGGGAATAGGCATGTAGTCGTGGTGGTTAAAGTTCTCATAGGTTTTGGGGCTAAGAACGGATATAGTCCTCACAAGTATAGTAAAATAAATGTGTGTGTGTGTGTGTTAGTGTGTATCCCCTGAAGCCATTGTTGTGTATATGTTGTTTGCTGTTGCTTTGTGTGTATGTGTATTTATGTGTGTGTGCAGGTAAAGTGGCTCCCTAAGGGTTTGTATGTGCTCTGGTCTTTCATGTCTGGCACATTTGTCATCCCATTCCAAAGACAGAAGTCTCTCTCTCTCTCTAACACACACACACACACACACACACAGAGGGAGAGAGAGAGAGAGAGAGAGAAAGACACCGTACTGTACATAAGTAGGCTGAAGCTTGTTATTCCTCTGCTCTCTTACTCCCAATACGCCAGCAATGCAACCTCTCCTCCCTTATACATCTCTTTCTGCTCCCTTAAGGTATCACTCTTTCTCTTCTTCCTCCTCTCCTTCCCCCTCACCCCACCCGCTCCTCTCCCTCGGTCCCACTGAACAACAAGCCTTCACCTTCTCCCACGCTATCTTCTCGAGTCCCAAAACACACCGATTCTCTTTTTCCTCCTCCTTTGGCTCCCTGGCTCTAGCTTGCTTCCACTCTGCAGCATCAACACCTCTAACCTCAACAACATCCCTCTCCCATGCTCCCTCCATCCCTCCTGCCACTGTGGGTTTCCCATCATTTCTTTCACTCTGTCTCTACTCACTCACTTCATTCTCACTCTTAACTAAGAAGTTGTACTTTGGTTTTAAATTTACAAATGCATTTGCAGTATGTGTGCACAGTTCCCATGTCTGCTTGAGTACATCCCTCAAAACATTTTGTGTGAGCGAGAACATTTCTCTAAAAAAAATTGTACTGTAGTGCATATATGCATGTGTGTTGCATATGCAAGGTTGTAGCCTGAGAAAGCAGTTCATGCCACATACGCAAGACTTTCATGCAGAGGAACATGTGATTTAAAAATGGCCTGCAAATAGTTCAAGTGCTTCAATTTCAGCTGAAGGGTTTAATTCAAGAAGGTATTCACTTTAAGTAGACTCCTCCGTAATTACATCCAAAGATGATTGAGAAGATTACCTGAAGTTAAAAAATGTTTTTAACGATTTGCAACTTTTCAAGCACAATTGTTAAGTGATACCTTCAATTACTGTACTTTTCGTAACTTTTATTTTGAGATCATGCAGGTTTGTTGTGTTTACTGGCAGATTGAATCTCACAGTCCACTTACGCACTTGTTTCCGCAACTTTTGACTAAAATCATCTGCAGCTGAAATTTTCTCAGCTGTCATTGGAATACTAAATGTTTAAACTTTTCATTGTTCTAAACATTTTTAGGACTTCTTTTTCATGGTGGTCTAAAAGTTGAGTTTGACAGTCTCAACCCACTTACTTAGCTTTCGACTGTATCGCGCAGTCTTCATCTGTAAATTAATGGTGCTTTCACATCAGGGACCCGGGCCCGGATCCGAGTACACTTGTCCACAAAGTCCAGTTGGTTTGATTAGTGTGAACGCTCCATACCGTACTCGGGCACGGTTCGTAGATCCGTACCCGAGTCCACTTGAAAAGGTGGTCTGGAGTATGAATCATGTGGACTCGGGTACGGTTCACATCAGGTGTGAAAGCCAACCGTACCCGAAACACGGAAGTGGACCGCTATTTAATGCAAGTAACGTTAGCAGTTAGTGAGTAGTTTTGAAAGGGCAGGCTTTTTCAATGCCGCTGGTCTCCTCCAAAATCTGTATACATACAAAACTGTTTCATATCTATGTCTGTATCTGCGCGCATCATGCGCCGATCTCATCCTCAGTACCGTACGGCCTTGGATGATACAGCAGTTAGTACAGAGTTTATTTCGGCCAAACCAGAGTTGGTGATTGTTGGAAAGACTAACAACGACGGTTTAGGTGAGTTTTATTTTCTGTCTGTCTGTTCTACGATGCTCCGCTACGTCCAGCTGATCTCAACATAAACAAATACACATGGGTGATGATGCAAGTGTACTCGGGTACAGAACAACTTTACTAATGTGAAAGTGGAGAGAGGGGGGAGAAGCGTACTCGGGCACGGTACGGATCAATCGTACCTAATGTGAAAACGCTCTAAGTTCGCCCTGCCGTTGAGATAGTTTTGTCAGTTTTTGGTTTCCAAGGTCAAGAATTAACTGTCAAGCTCGTACCATATGTTGCTTGTTTGCTGGATAAATCTTAACACTTATTTCTTCCAGCAATTTATACAGTTTGTGTGAAAATGTCAATGCTGTTCCAGATTTACTGTAAAAAAAACATACAGTATATCTTTATGAGTGTGCCAAAATAAACACAAATGTGAATGAAAAGTAAATCCTTCAAAATATATATCATTGATGGTATAAATTGTCCAACAAGGGTTCTGAAAGGGTTTTTTGGATAACTACAGTATTTTCTACACAATGAAGTAGCAAAAATGGCGATGGAATTGGTTTCTCAAATGTTTGAAGGTGAGAAACGTGTCCAGCCCATTACTGTAAAAAACAACACACTGTCTATTTTAGTGGATTCTACAGTCAACATTCATTATTACACATATTACTGTACTTCTTTGTAAGAGTAATGGTCAGCTGGGTCTTGGGCTTTAATAAACAAGTGTAGTCACTGACCACTATCTGATTTTTATTTTCTTGCTGTGCCTGGGTTGACAGCCGATCGTTCAGTGATTAGACTAATTTAGGTGTTAATTTTGGCACTGAATTTATCTGTTTGGTTTCGTCAAATTTTCAGCATGCACAAAAAAAGTGAATTAAAAATGAGCAGTGGCATATTCAGCCTTTTATTTTTCATACCTGTTCAGGAAGCAACAAGAACCTTGTTGACATAAATGATTTTTGAAAGAATTTGAAAGAAAGTCTCGAAGCTTTTCCTCCATTCATTTACATCTCTAGCTCTCCCCCTTCAGGACCACCATTAGATGACGAAGCTGGTCAGAGTGTTTAGCACGTGGATCTGTTGAGGTATGAATTTTAAAATAGTATTCGTATTCATATGTCAAACAAATAGCATTTTACCTTTTATTTTCGTCATTGAATGTAACTATAGCAAGCTAATGTTACCATAACATTAGCCTGTTTCACAATTTAAGCTAATTGTGTATATTTCATCAGATTATTTTTTGGCAGGCACAAAAGGCTAACACTAGGTTAGCAGCAGATATCTACAAAAATATCTGAATCATGACATCAAATGTTAAAATAAATTTAAAAAAATAACTGCATTTTAGCTCATTTTCCAACACCACTGACGGATAGCCAACTTAATAACTTAATTTTTCTTCTTTTTCATTTTAGTTTCAGTTGTCGTGTGAGCTTTTTGAAGTGTGTTTCTGTATTGGTTGTGCTTTCTGTATGTGTTGTCAAATTGGTGAAGAGTGCGTAGAGCTCTCAGGGCACCGTATTAACTGGCATTTCATCTATCAATGAGTTGCGTGTAACGTTAGCGGTACAGTGTCGCAAATTATCACATTTAAGACAATTATAAGCTGAAAAATTCATAACAATAGCTTAAATAAAAACACAACAACACATAGCTTCATAACAACACATCAAAACAACACATAGCTTCATAACAATGCATAACAACACATAGCTTAAATAACAACACTTAACACATAGTTTAAATAAAACACAACAACACATAGCTTAAATAAAACACCACAACACATAGCTTAAATAACAACACATAACAATACATAGCTTAAATAAAAACACATAACAATACATAGCTTAAATAAAAACACGTAACACATAGCTTAAATAAAACACAAAAACACATAGCTTAAATAACAATACATACCTTAAATAACAACACATAGCTTAAATAACAACACATACTAATACATAGCTTAAATAACAACACATATCAATACATAGCTTAAATAACAACACATAACACATAGCTTAAATAAAAACACATAATACATAGCTTAAATAAAAACACATAACACATAGCTTAAATAAAACACAAAAACACATAGCTTAAATAACAACACATACTAATACATAGCTTAAATAACAACACATATCAACACATAGCTTAAATAACAACACATAACAATACATAGCTTAAATAAAAACACATAACACATACCTTAAATAAAAACACATAACACATAGCTTAAATAAAAACACATAACAATACATAGCTTAAATAAAACACAACACATAGCTTAAATAACAACACATAGCTTAAATAACACATAACAATACATAGCTTAAATAACAACACATATCAACACATAGCTTAAATAACAACACATAACAATACATAGCTTAAAAAAACACATAACAACACAGCTTAAATAACAACACATAGCTTAAATAACAATACATAGCTTAAATAACAACACATAGCTTAAATAACAACACATACTAATACATAGCTTAAATA
>CAKAOH010024454.1:980-11533 GCA_916701665.1 Sebastiscus tertius | reverse complement strand
GTGTCTGCAGCGGTGTCAGCTTTAGTATCATGTTACTGGTCTCAGCTCCACAAATCAAAGGCTTTTATTCTGAAAAACAGTTTAGTTTCAGCTCCATGACTCAAAGACTTTTATTCTGAAAACCAGTTTAGTTTCAGCTCCATGACTCAAAGACTTTTATTCTGAAAACCAGTTTAGGTTCAGCTCCATGACTCAAAGACTTTTATTCTGAAAACCAGTTTAGGTTCAGCTCCACGACTCAAAGACTTTTACTCTGAAAACCAGTTTAGGTTCAGCGCCGTGACTCAAAGACTGTTACTCTGAAAAACAGTTTAGTTTCAGCTCCATGACTCAAAGACTTTTATTCTGAAAACCAGTTTAGTTTCAGCTTCATGACTCAAAGACTTTTATTCTGAAAACCAGTTTAGGTTCAGCTCCACGACTCAAAGACTTTTACTCTGAAAACCAGTTTAGGTTCAGCGCCGTGACTCAAAGACTGTTACTCTGAAAAACACTTTAGTTTCAGCTCCATGACACAAAGGCTTTTACTCTGAAAACCAGTTTAGTTTCAGCTCCGTGAAACAAAGACTTTTACTTTGAAAACCACTTTAGAGTCAGCTGCCAGACACAAAGACTTTTACTTTGAAAACCACTTTAGATTCAGCTGCCAGACACAAAGACTTTTACTTTGAAAACCACTTTAGATTCAGCTCCCTGACACAAAGACTTTTACTTTGAAAAACAGTTTAGTTTCAGCTTCGTGACACAAAGACTTTTACTCTGAAAACCAGTTTAGTTTCAGCTCCATGACTCAAAGGCTTTTATTCTGAAAACCAGTTTAGTTTCAGCTCCATGACACAAAGACTTTTACTCTGAAAACCACTTTATTTTCAGCTCCACGACACAAAGGCTTTTACTCTGAAAACCAGTTTAAGTTCAGCTCCATGACACAAAGACTTTTACTCTGAAAACTAGTTTAGTTTCAGCTCCACGACACAAAGACTTTTACTCTGAAAATCAGTTTAGTCTCAGCTCCGTGATACAAAGACTTTTACTCTTAAAATCAGTTTAGTCTCAGCTCCGTGACACAAAGACTTTTACTCTGAAAACCAGTTTAGTTTCAGCTCCGTGACACAAAGACTTTTACTCTGAAAACCAGTTTAGTTTCAGCTCCGTGACACTAAGACTTTTACTCTGAAAACCAGTTTAGTTTCAGCTCCATGACTCAAAGACTTTTACTCTGAAAACCAGTTTAGATTCAGCTCCATGACTCAAAGACTTTTACTCTGAAAACCAGTTTAGATTCAGCTCCATGACTCAAAGACTTTTACTCTGAAAACCAGTTTAGTTTCAGCTGCATGACTCAAAGACTTTTACTCTGAAAACCAGTTTAGATTCAGCTGCCAGAAACAAAGACTTTTACTTTGGAAAACCAGTTTAGTTTCAGTTACGTGATACAGAGACTTTTACTTTGAACAAGTACTCTAGTTATATTGTACTAACACTTTGAGGTACTACTTGAGTATTTCCATTTTATGTTACTTTATAGTACTACACTAATACATCTCAGAGGTAAATATTGTACTTATGAAAACATGATTAGTTTATAAAGTATGATACATGATTATAGATTAAACTACAGTGCAGTACAACAGTGCATAATGTAGTAAAATTAACCAGCGGTTTTGTGTCAATGCATCAGTAATAATATATATATAAATATATATATAATAACAGTATAACTCTGCTCAACGAGTACTTTTACTTTACGTACTTTGAGTAGATGTTCCTCTGTTTTAATGAGGTGTATTTAAGAGATCCATGCTGACATCATGGAGCTGATGGAACTACTGAAGACGTCTATAAACCCAGAAACACTCAGACAGAAACACTCAGCTTCCTGTTGACCTGCTGAGTGTTTTACTGGATTCCAGGATAATTACTGATCATTAACCGGCTGCTGGGGTTTATATTCTCCTGCTGTCACCACCCACTAATCAACCTGCTGCTCTCCCAGTCACACCGGGGCGGCACTGGTTCAGGTCCAGTTGGACCCGTAATATGACAACAGTTATTAATATTACATTTTATTTCTGTTACACACTATTAGAGGTCGATGTCTGACCTGAACCATCTCACCAGAGGTTTTGCAACTTGTGGGTTACCTTCCAGACCCGACCCTCGTCATGCCCCCCCAGGCTACAGGAGGTCAAAGGTCAGAGGTGAAGACATGGAGTCGGTGTCAGGATGGAGGTCTGAACACTTTCACCAAACTAAATAACACTAATATAAGTATTAATTTAGAGAGAGAAGACTGTGATCCATGTCTTCTGCTGCGTTCACTGTCTGTCTGTCTGTCTCTTCACCGTCTCTCTTCTCGTCTCTGTGGTGTCCAGCTGCAGCTCCAGGAGAGTAAACATGAAATATTTTCCTCCTTTTAAATGTTTTACTAGAGGAACAGGTCCTGAGGCTCTGAGGGGGAATCATTCACACTGAGCTGTTAGCTGTTAGCTTATATAACTTCAGGTAGAGACAGTTTCTATGTTTCAGCGGTTCATAAATACATTTTCTAACTTTCCAAACAGCTGACTGTCAACGCTCTGATGTCCGAGCCTCCTGGAGTAACTTGAAAGCACCACAATGGAAGAAAACATGCTGCAACCACTGAGATCAGCTACAGGTGAGAGGTGATCAACTACAGGTGAGTGGAGATCATCTACAGGTGAGAGGTGATCAACTACAGGTGAGTGGAGATCTACAGGTGAGCGGAGATCATCTACAGGTGAGAGGTGATCATCTACAGGTGAGAGGTGATCAACTACAGGTGAGAGGTGATCATCTACAGGTGAGAGGTGATAATCTACAGGTGAGTGGTGATCAATTGTTCCTGAGTAAGTTCAAGTTTTTCTGTTGGTGTTCAGACTGAACAGACGTCTCTCAGTCTGCTGGGTCAGTTTAAAGGTCAGCAGCACCTCACTGTGAGAAGGTGTAAAACCTGAGAGATCCTCACATCACATCACAGACAGACTGCAAGAGGAGGAGGAGCACGAAGATGTGATGAAGTCTGATGAAGACAGTTGTTTTTGACATGTTTCTTCTTCTTCTTCTTCTTCTTCTTCTTCTTCTTCTTCTTCTGTAAACAAACACTCCTGCGAACAGTGACATACCTCCACTCCACCAGAGAGACAAAACGTGAAGAAGTGTGTTTGTACGTATACTCCCGTGTTCTGAGAGGTAAAATTACTGTTTTTATGAATGGAGTCTGGTGGCTGTGAAGAGAGCGACATAGAGAGGTGAGGTGAACCTTAAACTGGTCTGATCCTCAGACTGTGTCTCGTCCTCACCGATGACTTCATGTCTTCAGACCGTCGGCCCACGTCTGGTCTCTGTGGTCTCTGAATAGTTTCCATCTATGTTCATTTCTACGCTGACGACTCCCACCAACATCTGACAGACAGAAACCCACAAACAGCTGCTGATTACTAACAACTAACCTCACTGCTGACAGTAGACTGAAGCTTTACACACCAGAGGACACCAGAGGACACCGGAGTACACCGGAGGACACCAGAGGACACCGAGGAACATGATTTTGTTCAGATTACCTGTCTCATGTATACTGTCAGGATATAGTAACCGTTTTATAATGATAACTTTATTTTAATCATATTTCTCCATTTCCACCAACGGCTGCTTTAAGGAGAAGTCTTTTCTTCCAGAGTTTTAATCTGGTTCCCTTTAACGTCGTGTAAACAGGAGACCTGGTTTCTGTGATCAGGATCAGAGAGACCTCATGTCTCCGAGTGTAAACAGGTTTATAACCAGGTTCAGACATGTAAGAGATGCATCCTGGGTCTCTGTTCATCTAAATACAGTCCGTATCCACATTCAGGTCCTCAGACGTTGTTAATAAAGTGAGTTCATGTCTGTCCAACATGTCACAGAGGTCTCCTGTCCTCTGAGACATGCTGGACAGACATGAACTCACTATCAACGTTTCTACTTTAAATCTAAACTGTCTTCATCTCTGTTGAACTGAAGACGGTTTAGATGTAAAGTAGAAACGCTAATAAAGTGAGTTCATGTCTGTCCATCATGTCTCCCGTCCTGTGTGTCCCTCCTGTAGTAAATGTCTTCGTCACTCTGTTGAACTGAAGACAGTTTTTGTCCTCCTACCGCAGCTTTAAACCCTGTGAACGTCCTGCAGAGACTCAGGAAGTTTCCATGTTTGTGTTTCTGGTATCACCTCCAGCTGCTTCTGATCAGAGCTGGAGCCATAATATAAACTCGGGAAAAAAAAGTTTGGAAAAGCTGTTTCTTTACCTTCGCAATGATGTCCAACTTGTAAGGATCATGCATTTGTGGGATGAGCAGCACAGCTGATTATGTGGGGAGCGCCGGAATAAAATTTACCAAAATTCTCTGCCGATGCTGAACAGTGTATTCTCCTGCTCTGATTGATGCACCGATGGAGTAAGAGCTTTTGGTGGGGGCGGTGTCATGGTGTGGGGGGGCATCTCCCTCACTGGCAAAACAAGGCTTGTCATCATTGAAGGCCATCTCAATGCAGGGAGATATCAGGATGAGATTCTGCAGCCACTGGCGATGATTTATTATTATTACTGTCTGTGACCACTAGAGAGCAACACATGTAAACATTAATGAAGGATTTTAATGATTATACGAATATTTATTAAAGTTGAAACATGTTTCTAATGAGAAACGCTGAATATAAACTTCACAGAAGGCTGTTTTATTGAAGGGTCTATTGTCTGTATGGTGGCCTGTTGAGGACAATTCCTACCGTCAACTGTTTTCCTCCCTTCTTCCCCCTCCTCCTTTCTTTCTTTCTTTTTATTTATATATTATTCTTTATATATTTCTTTTTCTTTTTGTATTTTTTTCTTTCATTCTTTCTTCATTCATTTATTTTTATTTATATATTATTCTTTATTTCATTCTTTTTCTTTCTTTCCTTTTCTTTATTAATTTATTTATTTTATTTTTGTATTTTTTTCTTTCTTTCTTTGTTCATGTATTTATTTATTTTTATTTATATATTATTCTTTTTGTATTTATTTATTTTATTTATATATTATTCTTTATTTTTATTTTTATTTTCTTTATTAATTTCTTTATTTATTTTTATTTTTGTCTTTATTTCTTTCTTTCTTTTTCTTTATTCATTTCTTTATTTATTTCTTTTTCTTTTTGTATTTTCTTTCTTTCTTTTTCTTTATTCATTTCTTTATTTCTTTCTTTTTATTTTTGTATTTTCTTTCTTTCTTTCTTTGTTCATTCATTTATTTATTTATTTGTATTTATTTATTTGTATTTATTTATTTATTTTCTTTTTGTATGTTTTTAGTTTCTTCCTTTCTTTTTATTTATATATTATTCTTTATTTTTCTTTCTTTATTTTTCTTTATTCATTTCTTTATTTATTCTTCTTTTTGTATTTTTTTTCTTTCTTTCTTTGTTCATTTCTTTGTTTATTTTTAATTATATATTATTCTTTGTTTATTAATTTTTCTTTATTTACTTTTCTTTATTCATTTATTTATTTATTTTTATATTTCTTTCTTTCTTTTTGTCTTTATTTATTTATTTATTTTTCTTTGTTTGTTTTTCTTTCTTTTTCGTTCTTTCTTTCGTTCTTCGATGTGTCGCTCCTCCTCCTCTCTCTCTCTCTCTCTCTCTCTCTCTCTCCACCTCTCTCTCTTTTCTCTCTCTCTCTCTCTCTCTCTCTCTCTCTCTTTCTGGTCTATAAGAGTCTCTCTGGTTCTGGATCTGGAGAGATTCTGAGCTGCAGAGAAAGAGAAGAAGAAGAAGAAGATAAAGTAGAGAGAGAAGAAGGAGAGGCAGCAGAAAGAGAAGAGGATCTGTGAGGAGGACTTTAGTCTCGTTAAAGATGAAGGGTTGTGTTCTGATCCCGGGTCTGGTTCTGGGTCTGTCCCTGGTTCTGACCGTCTGCATGGCCCGGTCTCCCTACCAGGCGGTCCTGCAGCACAGCCGGATCAGAGGCCGGGCGCAGGGGTGAGTCCAACCGAACCGAGCCGAGCCGAACCGAACCGAGCCGAGCCGAGGGTTCTAGTATAACTGATTTATTAGAGGATGGACAGATGAAAGTGAAACTGTGATATTAATAATAATCTGTTCTATAAAATCAGAAGAAATCATTTTTAATGATTTTGGTTGTGAAACTTCTTCTGTGTCACTTTAAAATGATTTTATAGTCTTGTGACTTCAAACTAGAGCTGTCAATCAATTTAAATATTTAATCAAGATTAATCACACATTTTTTATCTGTTCTAAATGAACCTTAAATGGAGATTTGTCAAGTATTTAATCCTCTTATCAACATGGGAGTGGACTAATATGCTGCTTTATGTAAATGTATGTATATATTTATTATTATAAATCAATGATCAACACAAAACAATGACAGATATTGATCCAGAAACCCTCACAGGTACTGCATTTAGCATAAAACAATATGCTCCAATCATAACATGGCAAACTGCAGCCCAACAGGCAACAACAGCTGTCGGTGTGTCAGTGTGCTGACTGGACTATGACTTTTTTTGTACATTATTTATACATTTTTTTCGACAATTTTCCGATTTTTTTGGAGACTTTTTTCTGACTTCTTTTTTGGACAATTTTCTGAATTTTCTTTCGGACATTTTCAGACATCGTTCTGAGTTATTTTTTTTCGGAAATTTTTTGGACATTTTGTCAGACAATTTTCAGACTTTTTTCCAGACATTTTTCTGACTTATTTTTTGATATTTTTTCAGACATTTTTCAGAATTCTTTGGAGACATTTTTCTGACTTATTTTTTGGAAAATTTTCTAAATTTTCTTTCAGACTTTTTTCAGACATTTTCAGACATTTTTCAGAATATTTTTGGACAATTTTCTGACTTTTTTCAGACATTTTCGGACTTTTTCAGACTTTTTTTTTTTTTTTTTTACATTTTTTCGGCTAGTATGACCTGGTTGGTACCGATGGATTCATCAGGCTTTATAGTTTCAGATGAAATCACCACGTTATTATCAAGTTAACTTTGACAGTCTGAGTAGAAGCAGAACATATTTCTGTCTGTAGACTAACATGTTCAAATGTAGAGATATTATAACTGAACATGTTCATCCTCTCAACATCAGCAGCTGTTATATTCATAATTAATATATTCATCTGTAGAATAATCCCACAGTGTGAGTGCCTGTTCACTGTGTTAGTAAAGACCTAACGTTTGTCTCTCTGTTGTCTTTCAGACCTAATGTTTGTGCCATGCAGCAGCTTAAAGGCACCAATAAAAAATATTTCACCAACTGCAAACAATGGTACCATCGCAAGGTCTGTGGAAAACCCACGTGAGTCTGACCGCCGTCTGTCTGTCCAACTGCCTGTCTGTCTGTCTGTCATCAAACTGTCATGTATGGCTGGGATGATTCACCTATCTCCTGATTAGATACTATCACCGTACTCGGGTGCTGATTTGATACGTGTTGTAATTTTTGTTAACGTTTTTACCACTAGACCATGAAGGGAACAAAATGAATCAAACATTTCTAGGGACTTTTACTTTGGAAAATCTCTAAATGAATCCAGTAAAAATGTTTGATTTCCAGCATGTCTGTAGTCAGAGACGTCCTGAAGTCAAATATATTAGGATCATTGACAGGAATTATTGATTATCCAGCAACCCAAAAATCAAAGAATAAAGACGTTTCCCTCACAGATTAGTGGTGTTTTCTTTTTAATTTATAATGTTTTATACTTCTGGTGAATATAATCCATCAATCTGATTTCCATAGATGTATTTAGTATCTACAGTTCCCTTTGTTAACACCTTATTTTGAAAAGCGGACGTAGTCCCACGTGTCTACTTCCTGTAATTTCTCCAAGGTGGTCTCTAGCTCTCCCGTCAGCTCCGTTCTCTTTATTCATCCATGGTCAGCTCCATCGGGGCCGTTTCAATGCAGAGAACATAATGTCAGTATCTGGGTGCTCTACAGTCGTAGCGTCGGCCCGTTTGACCACGGAGACGAGAGCGACGGCCTGGCTCGACCGCAACGTTACCGCCATACCATAACGTTTCCTGTTAACTTTTTCACACTTTTTTTCCGGACATTTTTCACACTTTTATTCAGACTTATATCGGCCTTTTTTCTGACATATTTTGGACATTTTTTTGAATTTGTTTTTAGATATATTTCAACTTCTTTCACCCTTTGTTTTG
Source organism: Sebastiscus tertius (assembly GCA_916701665.1). Lineage (NCBI taxonomy): Eukaryota > Metazoa > Chordata > Actinopteri > Perciformes > Sebastidae > Sebastiscus > Sebastiscus tertius. The sequence continues at coordinate 3,305 of CAKAOH010024454.1, read as the reverse complement.
ACTTATTTTCGGACATATTTTGGCCTTTTTCAAGTTAAGTTTTAAGTTAGCATGCAGCTTTAGCTCTGCTCTGTCTAGCTCTGCTTTTCCTGTCAATGTGTGAAACCCAAAGTGTTTCCATCCTTTCCTGGATGTGTAGTGTTTACCACGCTGGATTTAACATGTGAGGGTGCAGGTCGTATCCACGACGACCCTCCAACGTTTTCTACTTTCTGCGGTTTGTTTTGGTTGACGGATACGGAACAGATATGACGTCACGTTACTCAGACTGCCACAATAAAAGCGGTAACTTCCTTCTACCTCCACAGAGACTCAGATGAAGCAGATAGATCGACTCAGTTGTTCATGTTTTATTTGTTCCTCAACTCCTTCCTCAGTCTGTACTGTGTGTGTTTTCTGAGTGTAGTTTGACCTCAATCCTTCTGGACTGAGTCTGTGTTGAGTGGACGGAGGAATGTCCCTCTCTGGAGGAATGTCCCTCTCTGTGTCCTCACCTCTTACATAACCTGATCTTACTTCTGAGTCCGTCTCTCTGCTGACGGGGTCAGTTAAAGGACAGCAAGCTCAGTTTCTACTGGTTCTTAGTGTGGAGACGCTGCAGAGAGACAGAGAGACGGTTAGAGGACGTAGCCCAGCGGGTCGGTGGTTCGATACCCGTCTCCTCCTGTCTCCTGGGTGCTTTACAGGGTTAAATGCAGAGGTCAAAGTTCATGTGGTGATCAGCTGAGATCAGACTGTTTTAAAGCTACCTGTTGACCACCGGAGGCGCCGCGGAGCAGAACGAGCAGAACGAGCAGAACGAGCAGCAGCAGAGGTCGTGAAGGAGAACACATAGACATAAATACACAGGTTTTAAAGTACTTTTACTACAGCACAGTTGTGAATGCAGTACTGTGACTGAAGTAAAGAGTCAGATACTTCTACTGTAGTACAGTTTGCAGTACTTTGACTGAAGTAAAGAGTCAGATACTTCTACTGTAGTACAGTTTGCAGTACTTTGACTGAAGTAAAGAGTCAGATACTTCTACTGTAGTACAGTTTGCAGTACTTTGACTGAAGTAAAGAGTCAGATACCTTTACTGTAGTACTTCAGTGTGAGACAAAGGGACTCAGTGAGTCTGGAGGGGGAAACACTATTAATGAGTCTCTGGCAGCAGAAGACCAGCTGTGACACACACGTCCTCTCTGAGTGAGTCTGAGAGTAGAAACTCAACTCAGTTCTATTAAAGGGACAGTTCTAGTCAATACCAGCTGGTTAGCTTAGCTTAGCATAAAGACTGAGGAACTGAGGAACCGAGGGTTCTAGGTAGCCGGTATCGTTTCATAAATTCTCACATGACTCTCAGCTTCATCTGGAGGCTGATGAGCATCAAGTGGTTCTGACGTCGCCTGTTTGGTTCCACTTTCATTTCTCCTGTGCTTCTGTAACCTTGTTCTCTCGGTTCTGTAATCCTGTTCTCTTGGTTCTGTAACCTTGTTCTCTCGGTTCTGTAACCCTGTTCTCTTGGTTCTGTAACCTTGTTCTCTCGGTTCTGTAACCCTGTTCTCTTGGTTCTGTAGCTCTGTTCTCTTGGTTCTGTATCTCTGTTAGCTTGGTTCTGTATCTCTGTTCTCTTGGTTCTGTAACCCTGTTCTCTTGGTTCTGTAAGTCAGCCTTCGTATGGAGCGTTTGGCGCCGAGTCCTTCAACACTCTGCTGTCGCCTCCGTCTCGGCGTCTTTGCTAGCAGCTGATCTAGCGTTAGGTCGCGGCGTGGCCTCTCTGGTGTTCTCGGTGCTGCTGTGTTTTGCTGACCTGTGTTTCTGGTTTCCGTGGAAACAGCTGCTTCAGCATTTTTAACTGTCAACGTTTAAATGATTCATCCGTCTCCAGGACTTCACGGGTTTATGAGGAGCTGCTGGTGCTGCCGGATCTCGGAGCTGTGAATGTGTTCTGGTTTTCATCACCAGTGAACGGAGGACATTAAATAAGCTCAGTGTTTCAGGCTGTGAATCAGTTCGTACATTAGTGCACATACTTCTGAGTGTTTCTTATTAAAGAGACTCTCAGAGACTCGGCGGCTTTAAAACGCTTCACAAACAGATTCATTCAGCTCGGATCAGGAAACTGAAGAAAGAGGAAGTGAGAGTTTCAGTGGACGCACACACACACACACTCACACACACACACACACACACACACACACAGCCTGTGGAAACACTCGCCTCCTAACTGGACAGTCTCGTTAGATTTACACTCGGAGTTTGAGTCATGTCTGTTTGTGTGTCAATGGGTTTCTGTGGAGGAGGTTCAGCAGGTCAGAGGTCAGCAGAAGGAAGACTCATGG